>OZ017738.1:354344296-354466796 GCA_963969285.1 Odontomyia ornata | reverse complement strand
TATTTTAAATTCAAAACCATATGAATTTTAAAACAAGTACCCAGAGCATTTACAAAGTTTGCGAATTTATATAAGATATTTTCAATTACAACAAAAAAGACTTTAATTTCGGCAAAAGAATTACTTACTGCTATCATGTATGGGTGACAGGTTAAATTCTTATTCCGATAGAATGCTGCTCTGCTTTCTATTTTCGGAAAAACATCACTTTCTGAAGCGCACTGAAGGATGAAGCTTTCCTGGGATGCAGCAACTGTTGGACGCCAGTAGTCAACTTTGTTATCCTTTTTTGCTCTAATCCTGGCCTGGCAGTAACAATGCTATAATAGTGTCACGTGAATCTGGAATGACTAAGAATAAGTTCAAGCGTATATATAAGTTTTCTTATGATTTTACCATCTGATGCATGTTCATCTAATGAGTCCCACAGATTTCTCGAAAAATTTTCCTTCACACGAGTTAATAAACGTGAAAATTTTCCCCGAAAAGCATGCCAGCCATTCAAAAGCTCCATAGACTTTTTTTCTCCATAAGTCTTTTCAAAATCGTTGCAAATCTAAACAAAATAAACTACTGTAGTAATAATTTCGAAGTAGAGAATTGTACATACTAAAGTATATCCTTTGGGGTGCTTCAGAATCGGCCACTCGGTGAAAATAGTAGCTAGCTCACCGTCCTTGAAAGCTGTTAGTCTGTGTTCATAGCATTCCATTTTGAGATGCAACCAACCCAATCGCCTTGATTATACTTTAAATAATTTTTATAGCACTCGATTTGTATATCTCTAATAGTTAAAAATTTAATGTAATGGTTACTAGCTATTTTTATAGTTACCATTTAAATCAGTTTCTTCAGCCTTTGATTCCTGTTCTATGTGATCTACAGATTCCCGTTTTTTTTTATTTTCCCTCTGTGTTGATTCCGGAAACAAATTCTTTCTACGAAGCTGTTTTAATCTATTATTGTATTTATCATACAGTTTTCCACGGACCGGAGCATTTCCCAAACGGGGCACAAAATATATTTCCTATTTTTTAAATGACGATAAGTTAGTAATTAAATTGTAAATTTTTTTCATTATACCTTGATTTCATTAGGAAATTCAATGCAAATTTGATCTGCAATGTCCTCGAGCCCTTTAACCGAAATTCGTTTATTTTTTTCAAATGCACTTGTAATTATTAAATTTATCAGCATTGATCGGTGGTTTTCATCAAGTTTATCATGAAAACTGTAATATTGCTTCACAGCCTGGCCACTTGGAGAGGCTAGAAAATCAGAACTTAAATCCTAAAAGAATATGTATTCCAAAGAATAAATCTTAAGAATAAATGTAAGGTTCATGTTACCAAGCTGTCAGCTGGTGTGTTACGACCGGAAGTACTACTACGGCGACTGTTTGGTGTACTTTTTAGGTTTTTTAGCCAAGATGAAACTTTTGATGGTATAAATTCATTAGTGTTTCATGAGGGGATTGGTTCAGCATATCCCTGTATATAAAAGTAACAAAGTAAATTAGGACAAAACAGAAAGAAACATACAAGAGCATTTCTCCATGCTCTTAAATTTCCTTTCAGCTTGACGAATGTTCCATAGCTCTGCGCATCCGTGCCAACTATTTCCATGATGTCAGATACATCTATGAACTTGAGGCATTCTGCATCCATTCCCAAATCTAAAGATCAGTTCATCCTTTCTTAATAAAAAAACGGGTCATAAGTTTTACATATGTACTCACGATGAAATCTTTCACGGAGATGAAGAAGACCCCATGATTCTAGGATGGATTCTAAGTTAGACTCAGCGACATTTTGGGTATTTTTGGACGTAGTTACAGTGGTTAAGTCGGTAATGGCTATATTTTCGGACTCTCCTAAGACATTTAGTATTTCTTGTCCATCTTCAAAAAATAGCTGCCCACTTTGAATTGCTTCTAATACATCAGAAGACAACGTGGATTCAATAGAATCTTGCTCGGTTCGAATCACGTTTTCCATGGCAGTTTAATCTTAATTTATGCGAGCTAGTAAATTGCCAAATTGAGCACATATATTTTGATGTTTTCTATTAATTATTGCTGTTGACAAGCTTAACACGCAGTAGCGTTAAAATATGGAATTCTGTCTTCAGTAGGTGTACATTATGTGCTGATTATTTTTGTTGCAATGAAACGTAAAGAGGGAAAAATAAAATAATCGCATTAACTGCTAATTCGATTTTAAAAATCAAATACAATATTTCCGGCTCTGAACAAAAACACATTTCTATGAAATTTCGTTTGTGAATGTATTCGGACAGGACAGGACTTATTAATATCAAACTGAAACTTTTTGAGGAGCTTCGTTATATCTCCTACAACATTTTCATCTTCGAGAATTCTTAAAATCCCCACCTTTCAGAATGAAATGTCAAAAAAATTGTCTAAATGGCAGGGTGTTAAAATGAACCGAGAGTGGCTTTTAGGACATGGGTGGGATTCGATTATATGGGTAATTATCAAACTTTTATGAAAATATCAGGTTGGTATTGATAGTGTAACATATACCTGTAAACTTGGGGTTTTCTGGATGGGGAACTCGGTGGTAGATTCATAATTTTTATAGGCTACTCACGTTTTACTTGGTTAAATTCAAATATATTTTTGATTGTATTACATGCGATTATGGTATTCAACCACACCCGTTTGACAAGTTTTAAGGCTTTTTAAGTCCGAAAAGTAGGAGTTTTCAAAATTTTCAAAGATAAAAATGTTGTAGAAGGTGCTATGACGAAGCTCCTGCAAAATTATCAGCTTTATATTAATAAGTAAGCAAAAGGGCTTCAGTCCCACTAATTAATACATTTCAAAGGAATTTCCAGTGTGGAAACGCATATTTCGTAAATATGTTCAACAAATCAAGAAGAATCACTTAGAGCACTTTTCTATTCACCGATCTATGGGCTCCGTTGTAAAATGTATGAGAGATGCCACCATGATATCGGCGGGTGAAAAATGTGTAGATAAATGGCAAAGCGCCTCTATAATATTGATATTATAAAATAAATTTACTTACTTAAATATCCTGTTTTAAGGTGCACTAACTATATGTCACTCACACGATTTATTTATCACTGTTCCTAATAATTCACTCTCGTACCGAACAAAAGCAGACCGAGACGAGGTAATATAAAATACTTTATTCAATTTCCACTACAGATTCACTAACCTCTTGGCTGAATCGACTCTTTCCTAATAAAACAAAATGTTTCTTTCACCAATAACAACTATTTTGCAGTAAGTTATAACAATATTCTAATCGAAATTTACTATTTTATAGTCAAATTCATTACCGTTTGTAAATATCAACTATAAACTTCTTATTTTCAATCCCATTCTAGTTGAAATCAACAGACTAACAGTTGATACTCTTAAACGATAACACATTTGACTATAAAATAGTAAATTTCGACTAGAAACTAGTTATAATTAACGGAAAAATTGTTGATAGTTCTAGAAAATAGTTGATAGTGATTTTCACTGAAAAGTAACGGTCCGAGTTTTTACTAAAAAACTTTGTTGGCATCATACGAAAACTGATTTCTTTCGTTTTTTATTTGAGAAAAAAATTTTACTTCTACTATTTTGATGCTTGTTTTGTTATTTAGTAGCACACAAAACCTCTGAACTATAAAATGGTAGAATGTAACTAGAAATTAGTCAAATAGTAGTTAACTAGAATCACTCGGGAAATAGTAAATTCCATAAGAATTATAGTTGAATTGAAAGTCTTACTATTTTGTTACAATTTCCCCTTACAATTTGTCTCATATGCTCAAAAATTCTAGTTAACTTGAAAAAAATGATATCAACCACATAAATAGTTGCATTTTACTAGAAATTTTTCTCTGAGTGTGTGCATTCATACCATGGTCTCAAAAATTCCGAAACAATCTTTGCAGCGCAGGATAAACAAAAGTTGAAGATGAAGACTAGTTAAAGGTAAACAAAATTTACAGATGAAGTTGAATCAAATTTAATACTAGTGATAAGGAACCACACATGAAATAATCTTGAGTGACTCTGGAGTAAAGGATGGGCATGTTTGGGTTGGTATCGATAGTTTTCGAATATTGATTCTGACGACGGGGTAGGTGTTGTAGTGTTAGGGATAATTAGATTTAGTTTTGAGGGTGGTTTTGGGGATTGAGGTATGATAACTGTTGACAGGTCAGTATTAGTGCTGACAAAAGACTATTCCACTTTAATTTTTAAAAAATGCAATGCTCAACGTCTTAAAAATCATTACAGTATTCCAACTGATTGCAGGAGTTAAGATTTTGAAATTGACTGTCTTGTAAATTGTAACTGTTAAATACTTGAATTTGGGATCAATGTATGCACATGTTTTCTTTTCTTAGTGTGGTACGAGTATACGTAAAGGTATTAAATGATAGAGATTGAAATCAGCGCTGTCGACTAAAAGGAAAGATAGAACGAATATTACAAAATCTTTCTTAAAGGTATATTGTCTTCCAGCGATCTTCGAAAAGAGGAATTTTCACCTTTTTCCGTTTTTCTATTATATTTCCCATGACCATATCATCTAATTTAGCGTGAACTTGTTCTTTTAATTTGAACGGAATCCTATTTGGAGGACTTGAAACTGGCTTTGCACCCTCTTTTAAACCAATTTTTACTTTATTTGGAAATTTTCCACCCGGAGCCAAAACATGTGCATTTACTTTAATGAAGTCTTCCTTCGACTGAACAGTGCTTCTAGTAATACTATCAACCCGTTTAATGAGCCCTAACTCTTTGCACGATGCAATACCTAGAATTGGAGTTGTGTTGATGTCTTCTACAACAAATTTATGCTCTGATCTATTATCCCGAACTATTAACGGCAACTTGATAATTCCCACCGCTTTAACTTTGAAACCACCGTATGTTTCTAGTGTAATCTTTTTATTTGCAATCTTTATATTCAAATTGAGTTTTTCTACCATATCTCTTGAAATCACATGAATTTCGGCGCCCGTATCTAATTTCATTTTTATTTTAGTTGAACCTACTACTACAGTTTCAAACCAACATTTGCCTTTGGCAATTTCATTTGAAACGCACTGAATTTTAGTTTTTTGGTTTTTTAAAGCCAACATCAACGGTTCTACAAAACAATTTTCCCAATTATTTTTGTTTTCGGTAACATTTACCTCATTCACACGTTTTGTTCTACATGCGATAGAAAAATGGTTGAATTTGCCGCATTTAAAACACTGTTTTCCTTGTGCCGGACGTTTTTGCTTTGAGCTATGTTCCCCATTACATTTTCAACATATTTTTTTCTGAATATTATTTGGATTTGCATGCTTATTATATTGACTATAGATATTTTTACTATTATATTGATGCTTTTTAGAATAACTGTTATTTTTTATTTCGTTTACCTGAACTGTATTTTCAGCCTGCTCAATGAGGATTTGTTTTTTGGTGATTTCGGTGACTCTGCAATGCTCTTTCACTTTGGCTAATGTAAAGTCAGTTATCTCAGTAGGCGTTCTCTCAATAGGCGTTCTTGAAATGTTTTGTCTTCCAAGCCTAAGATGATGATGTCCCGTAGAATCGAATCAGTTTGATCGCCAAATTCGCATGATTTGCTGAGTTTCTGTGCATCGGACAAAAAATGATCGAAGTCTTCTCCTGTTCGCTGTTTCCTTGTATAAAACAAATATCACTGGTACACCAAGTTTTTCATGGGGTTGCAATAATTCTGAAATGATTCGAAAACTTTATCGAAATCTCTTTTTTGGTTATCTGCCAGACGAAAAGTATTGTAAATTTCGATGCCTTCATATCCTAGAAGATTAAGTAGCATTGCTGTCTTAAATTTTACGACTTCCTTGTCCCTCTTTGATGCCTCCAAGAAGATTTGAAATCTTTCTGAAAATTTTCGCCAATTTTCGGCTAGATTTCCTGGTGGTGCGTGAAACTCCATCGTTATAAAATTCAAGAGTGTTAGTTTTAAAAGTCACACCTCGTAATTGTCGTAAAGTTCGTCTATGTTTAAGCGGTATCCAAAGTTGTTTTGAAGGACCTGCTTCACGTCCTGCCAAAGGATAGAATGACAATTAATCTCTATTGTCTCTTTGGCTCGATCTTTTGATTTGTTTTTAATAATGTCGCAAAAAAGAAATTGTGACGCTTCGTTGTACGCTTGTAAAATAGGACTAGTCCTATCTAGAAGATTTATAAAATTTTGCAGGTTTTCCGCCCTGCCGTCAAATTCAGGGAGATTGTGTAAATATTTAAGGGGATCAATTTGGATTGCAGGGGCTGCTTCGGCGTTCGCCATTTTGAGAAAGAAAAAAAAAATTTAGCACTAAATTCCTTACCAATCTCACAAACTTTTCATAATTTTAAAGCTAGTAAATTTGAGGCAGTAGGTTTGTGTAAAAAGGAAGTCAATTAAAATTTTTAAACAACAATTTTGGGGCAGAAATCACATAAACGTTGCGCGAGGTGTATAAAAATTCAAAATCAATAAAATCAAATATTAAATAAATTGTGTGCTAATATGTTCAATATACAACGTTCTTACTTGTTGATTTTGGAATTCCTTTGGGCAAATTTTTCTTTGTAGAATTAACTTGATTGTTTTTGTTTCGTGAGCCTCAATATAATAGTTTAATCTTCACTGCAACTTTCTCTATTCTACTTTTCCTTTCAATATACGTTTTTCACTGTTAATTTAGTATTATTTTTTTAATGTCTTCACTGTTTCGTAATTTAGTATATATATATACTGTTTATTAATTTAGTATATGCATATATTTTATTTCAATATCTTCACTGTTTCGTAATTTGTTTCTTCCACTGTTTATTTATTTACACTATCATCACTTTGTTGTTTCACTATGCACCTTTGCAAGTAGTTCTTCTTCCTGTCCGGGGATGTTGCTTTCTTCTTCAAAGCACTCCTTCGCGTCGGCGTAATTAACAAGAAATTTTCCTCCTCTTGTGGAAGAATTAATTTAACTTTACGCAAACACGACGTCGATACGCTCTATGACTTTTATTAAAATCGAGTAAACTTTTACTCAGCGCATCCTACTTACCGCGTCATTTATTTTTCCATGGCTTCGGAACTTTAAAAAAAAAACGATTGTCCTCTATAAACACACAGCTAACACTTTTCACTTAACTTATAATTTACTGCACAATATCTTTATCGCAAACTTAAAAATTATCCTTTTTCGCAAACTTGATCGTGCCTTAACCGGAACAAGAGTACCCCAATGCAGCCTCATACTGGGAACGTCGGGTATTAAGGCTTGCCCGTACTCCGTTAACTTGAAAAAACTAATCCCACCGAGCCTTTTGTTACCTTTACTTTTATACCTTTAATATGCTGATCTGTTGCAATAATTAGACCCTGTTAATTTTTGCAACAGAAAAATAGAATAGATATGCATATAACACCTTTGCATATGCTATCGGTTCTATGCATGAAAAATACGCGTGCCGGAAATGCATTCGCCGCAATTGGATCTCTTCAATGATCAGGTAAAATTATAAGAAAACGCGGGTGAGTTATAAAACCTTAACTTAAATTTAGTTTTTAAAAACAATTGAATTCTATTTAACTAGAACTTTTATTAATTTAAAATACATGAGTACAATGTGTTGAATCTCACTTCACTGAGTTCACTAAAAGACAAGTTATTCTAAACATGTCAAAGAGTTAAATACAATTCTCAACCAAAGAATCCGGAGAACTGCTGAAATTGCAGAATGCAATTTCTGTAACTTAATCTTTTGGATTTGAATCTAAACATTGGTTTCTACTGAAATGATCTCAAACAAAGAGTTTGAAGATATGCTGAATTACAGAATGCAATTTCTGTAACTTAATCTTTGGATTGAAATGATTTTGTAACCATTAGCTTCCTCTACATTGATTATATCAAAATGGAAATGAGTGATCATAAATATTGGAATCCAATGAATCATCAAAAGAATCTCAAGTGGTTATAGGAATGATTTGGATCTGGATCCAATATTCGGATATGCTTATGGTTATAACTGATAACTCGTGTAAGAAATTCGGAGCTTAGCAATTTAATTTTAGTTTACGATGATTTTAATTTAAGCTGAAAAGTGAAGAATGTATAGGGTGTATTGTAACAGCTAGGATGAAGAGTATTTTTCCTTGCTGTCATAAGGATGTCGATTATTCCTTCAAGTTTGAAGCCGATTTCATTCAGGAAAAGGTCAGAATTATTAGAAGTTCAATTATTTCATAATTTGAATCCGATTCGGAATTGAAATGCTTTTAATCTTTAAGGTATGCGTTAAACTTATCAAAATTTCGATTTAAATCTTTTTCGGATAACTGAAGCTGAAAAATGGTACTATTGAAATTGGTAATTACTAGTTTCAACTTCGTTGATTTGAATTAGTTTTAAGTTCCAACTACGTTGATTTGATTAGTATTAACTGCATTGAAGAAAGTCTTCTATTATATTTTCTCTTGTATAATTGCTTCCTTATCGGTGAAAGTTCAGGCTCTTTTATAAAACTGCTTCTAAGAAGAGGCTACTTGAAGGCCAAATCCAACAAACACAAGAAATACGAGTTTCCATTGCAGTATTGTCGAATCCTTCGAGAGATCCGCGACACGAAATCAATTAGTGCAACACCAATTGACCATACGCGATGAAGTGGCCCTCGCTGAATTCGATAAAAGTCACGAATTTACCGTGGCTGTTAACCAATTGGTACAATACCAGTTAATTGACGCGATGAGAACCAATTGGCACTTTAACCAATTGGTTTTGCGTGAATAAGTGTCTCAGTGCAAAGACAACTGGATCACTACCGTGTGTAGTGATTCGAATCAATCAATACCTTATTGATTGATTATACGTTGCAATTAAAATAGCTGCTACCACGTACCCACGCACTTGAACGTGTGCACCTCAAAAGGAACAACTACACAAATGAAAAAACTTCGGAATCCAAACGACTAAATGACTATATTTTCTTTCTTCCATATTATTAAATACATAAAAAGTGCATAGCACGCAAATTCCACTCGCGCGATAGAGTATTAAAATTTGAAATATTGTTGACGAAAGTGCTGACAATTTTTCAAGTGGAATCTGCGCGCAACAATGTCTGCACTTGAGTTCAAAGCATATCAAATGCCAAGCATGTTTATGTTAGTCGGAAATATGATGACGAATACTAATGTGCACATGTATGATTGTTTCAGGTGGATAAAGCACAATGTGTTTAGATTAGATCAAGTTTCGTCAAACGAAATTGCTGACGATATGTCTGTTCATTGCCAGAATGAAATACATTGTGTGGAATTTAATACATTGTATGGTGAAATTTATAAATGATTTTATTTCAGATTAAAAAAGGGTGATGTATTTATACTTCTCATAATTTTGTAAAGCGGCGAGTCTATGAAGCCTGGCACTCACGAAAGTACGTCTTGCTTGCATAATATCACACGATGCACCTTAAACTACGTGGCGACCGCCAGCAAATGAATAGAATCTCAGCTGTTAATAATTTCAAGTTGCTTACCCATCTATTACAACAGCTGTGAGTTTTTGAAAACGAGCCGACCCTCAGAGACCCATCCAGACTCAGCGAAGGATAATAAGGCTGAATGAAGAGTTTGGAGAGTCACGAGCGGGATCGGAAGCACTAAAAGATCAAAACCAGATTTGATTACTTACATTTACATGCGCACAGATCGTTGTCCGGTCACATTTTTCCCCTTGTGCTATATTCTCCATTCGTAAAATGGTGTTCTGTCACGTTTGCTTAACCGTGTGTGTGTTGAATCTTCTCCTGCCAATTCAACAGAAGCATGAAATTAATTCCAACGTCTCCGTCCCCAGAAAGTTCGGGTTATTATCACAAAGTGAATTGATATCGGGCTATACCACAAAGAAGTAATGGTTCCGTCCATTGGACACCGCAGTACCATAATCTCGATATGACTAGCGAATCAGCTCAACGCTATCCATTTCGCCAGAAGAATTCAAGGGATTCCTTCTTATATAACCGAGACTCGCGAAACAGTTTCTGTTATTCACGATATGGATTTAATTAGGGGGAGACCCAAGGCCGAAACAATAAAATAAAGGCAACTTCCTATTTGTAATGGAGGTAATGGTTGCGGGGACGACCGAGCATTTGCTAATCACATGACAGACAACAAAACGAAACTCAAATGCAATTTAGGCACATACCGAATTTGAAGTGATGTTGTTAAGATGCACAAAATACCGAAAAAAATGTGGAAATGATTAAGTAATAATGGTAAACTTGATTTGAAAACAAATCTGACATTGTTTTCAGAGATAGTGCAGATGATCTGCACGAAATAAATATGGCCACCGAAAACTTGATTCGAGTTTTGAATATATAATGAATCGGCCCTACGCCACTGCCGACTATTATACAGTCGTTGACGTTGGATGAAAAGACAGATGGCACCAGACGTCACTACCACACACAATACCATTAGTAGGCGACTATTACATACGCAGTATGCCACCTTACGACTTCCCATCCTACGTCAATTTTGTCTAGGAGTGTCAAAGGTACATTCGAGCTGATCGTAGATGTGTGAGTCAGAAACGTCAACGGGACTCAGAAATTTAATTTTCAGCCTAGCCGGCCCGAGATTCTCATCTTTTGGGAGTTTGTTTTTGTTGAAGTGTGATTTAAATCCGCAAAAAATCGTGACATCGGTGTAATGTAGAATACAACAAAAGGTCAACATGTAGAATACAACAAAAAGCTGTTGCCTTTGACGAATGCGGTAGTCCTTTTATCATTTCACGTGGTCAAAAGAAACAGAAACGATTGACAGGAGCAGATGCTTTTAAGGTAGGAAGAATCGTCTAGAATCTAGGAATGTCTGATTGAGAAAAACAAACTTTATTTTATTTTTACGTCTTTCATTACCAATTAGCCTTTATGCTGTGAACATTTAGTGCCGCTGGCGGTTTCCGAACGGCTGAATCGATTTTGTGTGGTGCTTACTCTTGCTCGTTTACCGCTACACGGCCGATACCTAAATTCTAGCTATAATGTCACAGGCTCATGAACTCCGGCAATTGAAAGTAAGGGATGATGAAATGGATGAATTGGACGAATTTCAGAAGAACTACGCACTTGGCGGGAAATACGATCGACATTTTTCACGAGAGATGCTACTGCGTCAAGAATTTCAACACACTAACCTCGGATCGGTCTCGTTTTGAAGGAGGGGGATCAGGCTACGCGGCAGTGTTGCCAACATGTCGAAAAAGTATTCCCTACAACTGTGAGTGTACCAGTACACTTGCTTTCTGGACGTGCCTCGTAGTTTTGGAAGTTGTTTTCAAAAGTGAGAGTAGATAATAGCTATTCGAAGAGATGGAACAACACAAATCGCGTGTGGTGGTGTAAATACCGTTTGAAAGAAGATGCCCTATGTCTAAGAATTAGGATGCAGCAGTGACGCGCTTACCTCACATCACAGAACTTTGTATATTGATAACGTTCATGTTTGTGTGTCAATCTCAATAACAATCATCAGTTCGACGTTTCCTTTGAGACAAGACGTTGAGTAGTGTTAATCGCCATGAGCGGATTATTCTGCGATCCATTTGCCGTTACTTAGTCGAACAGATAGGATCTTTCTCTTTCTTGTCAATTATGAATTCTATCGATTGTTATAACACGTTTATCAAAACCAACATATAAAACGCGATTTAAATTCAGATGAGTTCCATTCTTTGTACGCTTCAATAGAAAAGGATTATCAAAAGCACGATGTAGCTTGTGCTATTCGATTAGGCTTTCCATCCAAAATCCTTCAATTTTTTGTCATAGATATTTTAAATTACATTCACTAGTTCATATTCAAAGGAAAGTAAAAACTGGAAAAGTACTCAGTGATTTAAAAATGAGTATCTATAAACGTTATTGAGTTATATATGATATGATGAAACATTGAAACAAATGATGCTAAAATGAAGCATAATCTTTTCCTATACTCTTTGTCCGTGTGTGCAATACGGGTCTTATTCAGAGAAAAACTGCTTCTTTACCTTTTTAATCTTTTTTATTTGCGCGTTTTCGATATAACACAGTAGTATATAACTTTTTTTTAATCAAAGGGGATTGAAAATATTAACATTCTCGTTAAATTGTGTTCTAAGTTAAAACATAACGAATAAATTTACAATTTACATTTTATTGAAATATATAGAATAGAAAAAAAATTTTGGGATATTCAAGATGATAGGAACGGTGAATAGAATGCTAGAAGAGTCTTTATTATTGTGGTTGGTTCTGCTCATTTGAGTCTGATGCGTAATAATCTACTCCTAGTTACATGTACTTGCAGTTTTAAATTTGTTTTAAAGTCCTTTAATTTTTTGAATAGTTGCGTATCCTAAAATTAACAAGATATATTCATAGATTGATTGTTTATTCAATGTTATATTTGATTTTTAAGAATATATTAAAAGCATTATGTATCATAATATAAATTGATGAATCAATTTACCACAAAAAAATAACGCTGTTACGTTGAGCATTCGTGGTTTTTGGGCCTTGAACGTGGGTTCTTCGTCTCAAGAAGAGATCCGTTGTCCCCAGAAGTGATAAAAGAGCCAACGACGCTCAAAGCGGTTTCTTTTTGCAGGTACTTTTGGGGCAGAGAAGGTGTAGACATTCCAACGCATGTATAACCATACTGTTGATTCCAGCTGTATTTAAAATTAAAAAAAAAGAATCCGTCAGTGGCCATCTTTTGGAGAATCCTAGAAACATCATATCCTATGCAAAGTTTATCAAAGATGTCGACATCACCCTTTGTTGCATTATACAATGTTATGATAAATCGTATTCTTGAATCCACTTTGAACGTCAATTTCACTGTCATGATGAAGTGAAGACAGCATAAAAACACATTTTCTTGAAAGCAAAATATTGAACTTTGTCCCATACGCTGCATTTTAAATGTGGTTAAAACACACGTTTTGTGTACTCACACCAGCACGTTTATGTTCGTTCAACAGAAGCTGGAAAATCAATTGTCCATAGTGATGCTTCTAGATATTTTAGATATCGGAATAAATAGAAGATCAACGACATCACAAGTTCGTTGCTTCGTTTGTAAAGTCCGTCCGACTGAGCTCCAGAGTATAATACCTTTCATCACCCACCAATGCTTAAGCTTTGATTCCATATTTATTTGGTTTATTCGCTGTATATTGTCTGAAGCTGTAACGACCACGAGAAGCGACTAATTCTTCGGCGATTAGCATAAATTCATGTGGCTTAGTCGTATAATATTTTTGGTAATTCCGAACGAAATTTCAAATATATTGCGTATACTTGCCAATTTATCGATACTATTGCGCACTTCTTGTGTGTTAACATTGTCAAATCGTAAATTACTTAAAATGAAATGAAATTTTTGAAGTGACATGTGTTACGTTGAGGTACCTATGGGAAAGGACCCCGTGTACCGCACTCATTGTCTAGCTTAAATAAATGCGATGATACTCAAAGAATTTTGAGGAGACCCCGAACCAAGTTGTTAGATTTATTTTTTCGTAAAATTTCAATGATAAAGATCGAATAATAACTAGACGATAAGATGGTAAATGAAGTCATGTAGCTAGTAAGCGTAGGTTAGTTTAAGAAGCACAACAAAAGCCATAACCACCGCTATCATCAGTAAAACAGTCAACCACCGCAATTGCAAGTAGACGAATCAAATTTCGCAAACAATATTAATACGAGCATGAGCCACTTCAGCAACAACCGCAGCAACAATACCAACATCAGTCGCAGTATTCACCATAACAACAAAAGAATACTCTCGTTAAAAGGATTTCGCACCACGGCCTTTTCCCAGGACTACCATTCGGCATGCTAAAACGGCGACCGCCTGAAAGATATCAATCGCTATGCATACGAATACGGTTGATGGAGACGACAAATTCCAAAAGTCGAGACTATCGCTGGAGTACGATTTTCCACAAACCTTGGCGCTGAACCGTGAAGATCATCGCGAAACGCTTCAACGAAACCGAAATTTTGGGCAAGATGGAAATTAATCAAAATAAAAGTTGGTTTCTTTTTATTATGACGGGGTGTCTAGTGAAAATTCTATAAACAATCGTTAATTGTCGTGTGTAAAGCATCTAAATTATTAAAATGCTTCCGGATGGGCCTATAACATCGGAAAGTCAAATGTTACTGCCAGCTAAATCATTTGCAGAAAATAACAATCGCTCAGCCGCATCTCAACTATCCACTCGACAAGAGAAAGAATTAAATCAAATACTCGTTGTAAATATTTATCCTGGCATCTATTTTTTAAACCTCACTGGTTACTCGACCCAAGATAAATTAAGATCACACAACTTCACACATATTGTCTACATTGGCCGGGATATGCAACAAGAATTACAAGTATCAAGTCAAAAGTCGACACTTAACCAGAAATGAATATAATTGAAATATCATCACCACTTATGGCAAATGCTCGGATAACGATAGCACCAATGATCTCAATGAATAATAATGATAATAACAATTGACAAGAATTTTATTTGAATGGGACACAAAAGACAAATGATGGTGGATGTAATTATGATATCAATCGTATTAAATCATCGTTCAATATATTAAACTTAAAGTTCGGAGAAGAATCCTTTTTAACGACTGTTTGCCGAACGCTTCACAGGATGAATTTCCGCGGAAAATCAATCCAATCCCCACAGCCGCTCCACCACTCGCACTTTCCTCGCGCACACGCGTCTTCACATTGCGATACGATCCGTGGATTATTATTCAGTGAAATCCGGCGGCGAAAAACAATCCCCGACGAAATAACTAAGCACATTTCAAACTACTCCGCGACGACAGCCGTCGGAGCTAGATATAACATTAACTAATGTCAACCACAGTAGTTGACATTCGTCGCACAGTAAAAGAAAAATGAGAAGTACTCGAAAGTGCAACAACTGCGCGAAAATGTATCAAACAGCATTAACATGTACTGGTTTGCGCCAAAGCTAAATGCATTGCATTTAAACAACCACTGATGGTTGCACGCGCGCAATTTCCGACGGAACGAAAGTTCAATTCCCTCGGGATGGCCGTTAATGTGATTCCCGGTAGAAACAAGGTGTACTGAAACCTTGGAGTGATAGTTGCGGTTCTTTTTTACGGGCGGAGCGATCAGAGGTGGCAACGTGGAGTTCTAATCTTAAAGCAAACATACTTGCCAGTCTTTTTTTCATTGGTTGCGCATTTAACGATTGGTTTGGAGCACGTAAACGGTTACAAAGTGAAGGAAATTGGAAGAAGTTGGCTAATGGCTACTTATCCAGCGAGGGGGCATCACGAGAAGAATAAAAAGATCATTGTTTTCGAAGGGTGGAATATTCGTTGGCAACGTGGAAAGTGCCCGGCAGCGTGAACGTCTCGAGGGCCATTGATATAATTAGATTTAAGTTATTCATTCCATTTGTAATTTTATGTCGATAGATTGCTAATTAATTAATTGCTAATTAAAAAACTGTGAATCTTGATTCGGGTAGTGTTTCCCCTTGGGCATAATTACGCACCGAAAACACAATTTGCTGATTTTTTGGCGGTGTTTATCCATAGGTATCTTGCGAGTGCTTTCGCGTGATTGAAGTTCCTCTTGGTCGCATTTGCGAGAACCAAAAGGACTGACCGCTTTGTTTCAGTAATGAATATTAAATCCCTCACCCTTTCACGATATTGGACGCGTTGGACTCGAACTTGATCCAGATGCACGATACGGTGTTTTAAAAGATGATAACTTCGCCAAAGCTTTACTCCTAGTAACGATGAAAGGCCTTTGTACAGGAGTATTTATACCGCTATTACATTCGGGCTGTATGGTCGGCGATAAAAGTTGCGCTTGATTATTAAGATCGGTCATAGTCACTGATGCCAAAGTTTTAGGTGACGCATCCTCAGTAAATTTCAAAAGGGTCTCAATCTCCAAGCATGCACTTGAACATTTAAATTGGAGACGATTCAATTCATCCACTAGAGATTTGATAGTCTTCCCAGCTAATTGAAGACTGGAGACATACGCAGACAGAGAATATCTCCTACAGGAATCACAATACCAGTGAATTCCATTACCCGTTTTATTTATTAAGTCGGCTGCAGGGCCTTTAAGGTTGACGCAAGCCGAATGGTAGGAGAGTTCGCAAAACCCAAAGCAGAGGACCATTGTGGTTTTATTGTTTAAGTCAATGCACTTCACTGCACTGCACGACATAGTGAAAAATTAAAAATTAGAGTTTATATCAAAAACTAATTTAATCAAGGAGTAAAGCAATTATTAATTTAAATTATTTTTTTTTTTTTTTTTTTTAGTTTTTAGTTCACTAGTTCACTAATTCAGACTATGTATCTTGTGGGGTTAAAATTTCAAATGTTACACACTTGCCTACCTTTAGGCGGGTCGAAAAAATTTAGATGGAAAACAAGTAGATTTTCAAGATTGCCTATAGCAAAGCGCACAATCAAAGAACGAACAACTGTATCAATGTAAACACTGTTCAAACACACAACAAAGGAAATGAAGGCGAAATATAAGAATAGGAAAAATAGCTTGAATTACTTAAAGACGCACTACGCTGGGCAAAGAACTCGCGCACTGAATCGCAAGCAAAAGCACAACCGAAAATTATAGTTATTAAAAGTGCTTTCGACAATGTTATTAAATAAATGAAGAAGACGATCCACTTACGCGAACTTTAATGACAGCAGGTGGTTGAAGAAGGACTCTCCGGTTGCTATTGGTATGTTCTGTATAATCACTAAATCGCCTTCTTCGTATAAAACAGGAGTCTTATGTTTCTCGTCGAATCTTATTTTCCATCGTTCCTTTTCGATCATAATACGCTGTGCAGCCTCCTGCCGAATTTCGCTTATCGACAGTTGATTATGATCACCCGTAGCGTCCTGTAGTGCTTAGATAATACGGCTCGCTGTTACATCCCACAAATGGAAATCAAAAACTATCTGATTAGGTGTGAATCCGATCGTCGAGTTGATTTGAAAATTAAGTACCCATTGCAAACTGGGTAGAGGTGTAGTGAATTAGAGTGTTTCAAACTGTCCGTAAAGGACTGCAGCGATGTTCTGCTGCCTCGGCAGAAGAAGATGACAATATCTGCCGAGAATGCCCTCGTCTGGAGACGCGTGAATGCGCTGGCAGGCTAGTATTGCGGTGTCGTGGGTTGGATTCATTTCTCCAGCACGAGGACCCACTACAAAAAATTCGCACTCACGAATTTGGTGGTCAATCGATCAAAAAGCGACCGAAGTCGCAAAAAGTGTAGATAACTACACCGAGGGAGATAGTACTTGTTCCGAGAACAAGTGGAACCTGAAAAGAAAGGCGGACTTGGGGTAACCTCGTCATTACACGACGAAGCTCATGGCCCACAAACGAAAGAGGGGCAACCGGAATAAATCCACCCACCCACCCAACCGGAATAAATCCATATTTTGTTGCAGTGGCCAGGTATTCCTCTTTTGAGTGGAAAACTCATACAACTTGACTTGTATGAACTTTCCCATCAGAAGGGGAGTATCCCGGTGACCAATTTATGCCATAGAATTATACAATTCGTTTGCATAACACTATGCCATAAAGAGGCACTCTGCTTGGGCCACTCAACCCGTGATGTCACCTGAAACAAAGAAGGGTTAGTTAAGTACCCGGCGGCTGGCTCATGTTTTTCGTGGGCAGCCTGCCACCGCACCGGGTCCTATACCCGGGCAAAGGGTATCGGAAAGGAAAGACCGATTTTCTAAAAATTTAGCACTTCATTTTTTCCTTATATTATAATTATATTAATATTTTATATTCAAAGTTTTAATTCAAATAATTAATTCATCATTTTAATGTAAAATTTTCTAAAAATTTTTAAATTTTATATATAAAAAAAATTTATATAATATTATATTATCATAAAAAAATTTAAATAAAATTATATTATGTAAAAATATGCAGAAGAGAAAAAAAAAAAATATATATATATATATATATATATATATATATATATATATATATATATATATATATATATATAACCAAATGTAAGAAGATGTATATGAAAAAATATATACGAGTATATATAACCAAATGTAAGAAAATGTATATGAAAAAATGAAATGACTGAATTTCACTTAGTAATTCTAATCTTTTTCACATTCAAAATTAAGGGCCCAATTTGCTCGGATGCGAGTAGATAGACCGGCTGACGAAAAAACTTTTCGAACTAAACAATACACCTCTGCGGTCGGGATACACCACGAAGTCCCTTTTCTTAAATCTTTCTCTCCTTGATTTTTCATCCAAAAATTTTTGACGTTCGCGCACACGAAAAATTCATTTCTTCCCTTGATTACCACACCTGCGCCCTGTCAAAAATCTTAAATCGTCCCAGATCAATTTTAAAGTGCTGCGTTCGTTTGTTTAGTTGATCTGGGACATTTTATGCCTGAATTTCCTTTAACCCTTTTCCGGCGCCGAATAATCGAGCAGTTTTAGTTGTGCGGAAGAAAAGCAAAAAAAAAAATAATAAAAAAAATAAAACAAGATAAAAAATCTATAAATTGACATAAATAGAAATAGAATTTGAATTCTATGTAGATTGATCCCATAATTTAAAGGGAAAAAAGGAAGAGAGAAAAAAATAGTAAATTTAACTAACTGCTCGATTACTACAGAAGCTCGTCCCACTTTTTAAAATCCGTCACCGAATATCGTAGATATGACAATATTGATTGGTTAACGCGCTCAAATTGGCCGTTAGCACGTGAAGGGAGCAATCTCATTACACGCAGCCGAATATTTTTTGTGCAAAGCAATTACTTCATCACATGAAGTTTTGACCGTTAAGCTAGCCATGCGGAGTCGAGAAACGTAGGCTGAATTTGAATAACGTCTGCAGGTCTCGCAGTACCAGTGGACGCCATTGTCAGGTTAATTAATAATGTCTGCGACATTTCCTTTGATGCTTACGCAAGCCGAATGATAAGGTCGTTCACAGAAGCCGAAACATATCTCAAAAGGGGATTTATCATCAGAATCGTGGCATTTGGTCGCACAGTAGGACAATTTTAATGCGAAAAATTGAAAATTATCAATAAATATATTTAAAAACTATAAAGTTTTTGTAATGTTTTGTGGTAAAGTTCGCGAAGTACACTTCAAATGTTTGTGAATTTTTTTTTTTTTAGTTCTAGTGTATCCCAAGAACACCAGTTCAAATTTTTTTACTATTATTATTTTATTTACGTTGTTTCAAAATCATGTATGATGATAGATAATTGTGCTATTAAAAGTTGTAATTGTAATTCAATAGTCCATACAAGAACCAATTACCAAAAGTCTCCACGATATGAAGGATCACCTATCTTAGAGAGAAGATACAACAACCAAAAACATAAGTCTCCACAGCAAAAAAACTTGCCTATATTAAAGCTTAACCCGAAAAAAAATCGTGCTTAATAGTGTCAAATTGCATAACATGGGGCAAATAATTAAATCGGCACAATTACTCACTAATAAACAAAAAGCTGAGATTAAATATCACCTTTTCACTTTTCCACAAGTTGAAATCATTTTACTGAAAAGTTGAAATCAATTTTTCACTACTGAAAGAGAGGAACGGATTTTCTGACTAAACGGATTTTCGCGACGAAAGTCAACGAAAGTTAACAGAAGTGATGAGAAAAAAAACGATTCAAATTATAAAAAATTTCGATGTAAAACAACGTAAATCAGCAGAACACACGGCAAAACACGTTCAACGATTTCCAAATTGATGAGCTATGTGGTTGGTGGTTGCATTTGATTATTGTTTCAGCCGGTTGTGTAATCATATGGAGTGAGCAGGAGGGTTTAACCAGTAGGGGGAAAACCGATTAATATACAGGGGAAGATTAAGTGCCAGTTGGGACTAATTCCCTAAATTTTATATTGGTAATTTGTCGTTTGAATGTAGGGAAATAGGTGCAGTCATAGCGTGTGGCACCAATTCAATTCCTTGGTATGCACCAACCGTTCCGGGAGCCTCAAGCTAGCCAATTGGCTCCAGGAGGCATGTCAAGGGCTGCTCGGTGGCGCGAACCTACCCCGTCTCCACGGGCTAGCTGGGATCTCAAGGCGTCCAGGCGGAATCAGTTAAATGATCGGTATTGAGCGGAAAATCCGTAACACTGGCAAGGCCAACAAATTGTTTGACGGTTCTCTGTGGAAATGCTCGGATAGTATGCACGTACTCGTCACTTGAGGAGAACTTTTTCTGCTCGATTTTGTAACATAAGGTTTAGTCAGCAGTCAGTTAGTAGTTTAGTATTAAATTGGTTCGAATTCCAAGAGGTAACCGACCATTAAATCGAAAACTTCCTTTAAAACATCGAATGCTCATCAGTAGTTTGAGGGGTGACCATTATGTCGTCTATATGTGTTACTACGTTACGAAACTTTTCAAGGACCCGAAAATGCGATGAATAAATGTAGAAAATACTGCTGTGGCGTTTGCGAGACCGGTAGGCATAATTTTAATGCCCTTCTTACGTTATGAATCCGGTATATTACGCTGAATTTTTGATATGATATGATAAACCGGTATTTTAAATAAATTTTGTAAAATTCTTTTTGGCTCGCAGTTGGGTAGAACATCCTCAATCATCGGCAAAAGATAACAATATTTTTTCATTAATTTGTCTCAGTCGCGGTAATCGAAACAAAGCCTGCATATCCCATTCTATTTCGTTACAAGAACGATACGGCTCATGAGGGAGGATTTATTTGCTTTTATTATCCCTCTTTCATATAACCTCCTTGTAATATTGTCAACTATAAGTTTCTCGGCAAAGATAACCTTTTAGGATT
Source organism: Odontomyia ornata (assembly GCA_963969285.1). NCBI lineage: Eukaryota > Metazoa > Arthropoda > Insecta > Diptera > Stratiomyidae > Odontomyia > Odontomyia ornata. The sequence goes on along the minus strand of OZ017738.1, from coordinate 354,445,824 downwards.
ATTTCAAATATCTTTGATAGTCTCGAATTCGATTTGCATTTCGTGTGGTTTTGCGGGGCGCGGCTTATTCATCATGAAATCGTAATAGAATCTAACTTCTAGCGATGTTCGGAATGAAGCTGTCTAATTTTAACTCAAGCGTTCTGTTTTCGCATGATGTTATCATCGATTTGAAGAATCCGTGAATTGTGACTAGTAAGCCGGACCTTTGCACAAATTCACGATCGAATATGCAATCATATGACATCGTTCCATCAGGCGCGACACAGCACGTTACAAAAATCTTTACATTCATTATTATAGTTTCGATTTCAATGCTACCCAGTATGTTCAGTCTAAAACCATAACAGAGCAATAAGCTGATGCCTCATTACTCTTTATGATGGTTAACAATTTTGAAAATTAAATTAAATTTACTGCACTTCACGTAACTATCAACGCTTTGACGCCAGCGACTCGAGATGGACCGAAGACGAGGTCAATATTAGCTATAAAACAATTCGTATATACCAATTTAATATTATTACTGATCATTTCATGTTGGCGTTGCGGGTATCATTGTGTTTGGTGACAAATATATTTACGCCTTCTCTACGGCTGTTCGCAAGCAACTGCAATATACATAAGTTGACTGTATCAGTAGCATGTCAATTCAGTTCGGTTCGTCTGTCGACTGTGCTGCTCCTTACTTGCTGCTGCTGCTTTGAGAGTCGCAGCCCTCGACCGCATCATTTGATCGTACCATTGGATCCTCATCAACGAATCACTGATCGTACTTATTGGAGCCGCTGAGAGCGATGACTTGTGTCGCTCCTTGTTCTTTTCGTAATTCATGGTACAGAGACTAGAGCTTAAACTTTCAAAGTAATTTTTGCACAAGTTTTAATTGCTCTAAAGAGTACACTTTTTTGTCGTTCGTCTCCTCATCTTGAAATCAATTTGCTAAAATATTTAAAAACGATTATTATTCTGCACATACAATTTCAACAATTGGTGTTATGAATATACATATGGAAAAATCTCTATTAATTATTTTTTTGTGGATGATATTAAGGAATCCTTTCTTTTTATATTAAATCGACCTTTGCATGCGCTAAGAAAAAAAAATCCCTAATTTTTAAGAAAATAAATGAAAATTCTTTTTCTGCTACAAAAGGCGAACGGAAAATTAAAATTTATAATTAATGCGCTACAATGCAATCAAAATACTGAGTAACGGTGCATTGCCAGATTCGAAATATCGAATCGTTACTCCCAAATATAACTTGTTACTTAATAGTTTTCCTAAATTACCTTATTACAATGAAAAATCAAAATCTCAAAAGCTGTTCAATGCCGGTTTGACCACAGATTAGCTTTTCGAACGAAAATTTCTACCTTGTTGGGTTTTGAACTAATTCCAAAATTTTTGTCTGAGAAAATTCTTTTCACCCCATTTTACACTACAAATTGATACCTTCGCATACCACTCTGAATAATTCAAAATATTTCCCAACAAAACCAAGCATAAGCTCGTCCATAGCGTGGCCGCAGATCACCCAAAAGTTCCCAATTACCTATACATCGCGTTTGTATAGCAATGGAGCATGTTCGCTGGACGACGCAACCGATAGAGATTCCCAAGCATCATGTTCGATAGGGACGGCCGATACCAACGAAGGAATCGATTCCTCAGTATCGAGTCTGCCTGAAAAGGAAGGTATCGTGGTATCGATATGTCACGTGAAAAACATCGATACTAAAAAGAATCGACTCGATTCTTTCAAATTAAAGTTAAAGAAGAAGAATTTACGGCATGTAAGATGTTTGACGCATAAAATGCTTGTACAAAATCGAAGCTTACAGGTAGTTAAAAATCAGAGCAATCAAGCGAAATAAAACAGGCATATTTACTTTAGAAAAATCTTAATTAAAAGTTAAGAGCACATGTTTAATTTTTAGAACTGATAAGAAAGTCGAAAAATTATCGAATCTTTGAAGCTGTTTTCCACACTGCAAGAGATGTTGCCGCCAAGAAAGTTTCTTGGTGTAGGTGGTTGGCAGTCGTGCGGGTTCTGTTGTCCGTTATAATTAAACCGGCGCCGGAGAAGAGTCTTTCACTTGGGCAAGACGTAGCCATCATGGAGAGAAACCGACAGGCAATGGGATATAAATTTGGGTACTCTCCCTTCAAAGACTGCCACACCTCAAAAGGGTTCGCTCGCACACTGTGGAGAGGCTTCTTGAGGTACTGTCGCAGTTCAACAGGATAGCCACCAGGGAAGTCATCTCCAACCGCCATCTCACTCTGGCGTACAACCTCTTCGTGATCGCCCCAGAGATCATCAGGAGTCCCCTCATGACCAGCCTCGAATTCTCCCTCTTGCCGAGCTGCAGCACTGGTAGCTGGTGCTGTTTTCATAATTTTTTTTGTCTAATGGAAAGAAAAAAAATATTCTCATTATTTATAAAATAACAGCTGTATCAATAGAAAAAAACACTACATTAATAGAAAAAAGCTACAGTATAACCAAAAATATAGCCTTCAACCAAAGCGATAAACATTACCTCATCAGAAATGTAGGCTTCTTGAAACGGGGGTCAAGAATCGTTGCGACCGCCATGTTCCTATTTTTTTCAATGCTACCAAAGCGCCTTTCAAGTTCAGATAGCAAATATTGCTTTAAATTTGCAGCGGTCATATTGCCCACAGGTACCACCACTGGATGCATTTTCTATCCAGAAACATAACATAAATTTCAATACACGCACAAAAATAGAAAGTACTCACCTCACGCAGGATGTGAGTAACTGGTATGACCTTGCTGAGCGTTGTTGACTTTTCTGCAGAGAGTTCACTGATCGCTTTAGCAAATGGCTGCAGAAGCTTCATGACTATTCGCAGAGTTGCTAGCTCTGCTCCATTCAGCATGACAATCTCCGAAAACCTAGTAGCGGCCAGGCTCACAATATCTGACAGCTCTAAAAACCTGGATAGTAACTCATATTTGAGCTCCACCTTGTGGAAACTTCTTGAATGAGGCGAAGGCATGTTCCTTCACGTTTTCCTCTCTCCATTTGCAACTCTTTCAAGTGGTTGCTAAAGTTATAACTGTGCCTTGAAAATGTCACAATGATCTTGACTTTTTTAAGAAGATCCGTGACTCCGAGAACATTCTCCACTTTTTCCTTAATAATTTCATTTGTTCCATCAGTCAGAGTACTTTGGAAAGGAACCTCATGAGTTTCAAATGCGGTTTGTGGAATTCGGTTTAACATATGATCAACGCATGGATTGTGACGGTTGATACCAAAAACCTGTCTCACTGCTTGCTTTATATTTTCAGCACTATCCGTTACAACCATACTGACTTTTTCATTTTCAATACCCCACTGCACTAAAATATCTTCTGAAGTTTGAGCAAGGTAAGAGGTGGTGTGCCTTTGCGTCAGATGAGTAAGGCCCAAAATGCAAGATTCCATTTCAATTCCTTTCAGGATTAAGAAAATCAAAAATAAAATCATAAAACATTTGCATATTGCTTATGAAATTAATCAATTAATCAATAAATACATAAATTACCTTTCAGCTAATGAGCAGTGCATCCAAGATAGCTGTTAGTTGTATGAATCTCAGTTCAACAGTCTGCAGTGAGGCATATGGAGTTCGGCTTGCACAGAGCTTCTTTCACGAGCAAGCTGACAGATTCGTACTTGTCTTCCATTAGCCGGGTTGTTGTCTGGCGGCTGGGGGCTTCCATAACGGAGCGGCCTTCTGGCAGAAGTACTGAGATCCTGGTCTCTCAGGTGTGGTCAGCGGCTGCCGGTCTTTGCACACCATGAACAGCATAGCATCTCTCAACTCAGCTGATCTAGTGCCTCAATCTATAAAAAGAAACCATCAGGTAGGGATGCAGCTGCATGAAATTTCAAAAAGTTAACCTTCAATAGATCTTTGCTGCCCAAAGCTGTTTGTTATAGTACGCTGCCGTTTGTCAGAGGTCGTAGAGGAACAACCGCAAGTTCTGCCAATTCCGGGCAGTGAGGATGGTCGTTGTAGCGTAACTGAATGTGGCAAATTTGGTGGTGAAGTTGATTGTGACATTACGGATGGGTATGCGGAGAACGAAAGAGCAGAATTGGGTCCGCTAGTGCTTGCTGATGACGAGCGAGATTCCCCTAGGCTTTCATTAATGGTGAGCTGCAATAGTAGTGAAGCAGGTAACGAAAAAAGACATATTATCCAACACTCAAAAAATTTATAAAATAGTGCCATCAACTAGATGGCTCCATGGCATCCAACGACGCATTTGGGAAATGTGGTGGAATCAACTCTGCGGAGTTCAGCCAAACACGTCCCATCCCATTGTTGGCACTTCATTAGAATCAACTTATTGTAAATTCATTTTACTTACGAGACTGCTGTCGGCGTCCAAAATCTCCCAAGCAGTGTAATCGGCGGTCTCATTTTGTGGCTTCAAAATGTTATGCTTTCCTTTCAAATGCTTCCAAAAGTTGGAAGTATTTCCGCACTTTTTAAGGTGCTTGAAACAATGCTTGCACTGTACTGCGTCAGCACTAACATTCGTAATATGCTGCCAAACAATACTTGATTTCGCCGTTTGTGGCGACATTTTCAGTTTTTTAAGTTAAACGTCTGCACTACACTTTATTCACAATTCAGCGTCTGCGCTACACTTTGTTTAGGTTCAACGTCTGTACTCAACTTTATTAACATTCAATGTCTGCACTTGCACTACACTTTACTTACATTCAACGTCAAACGTCAAACGTCAATCAGTCAATCAATTTTCATCACGAGGGTATCAAAATGTTATGCAAAGAATCGGGACAAGAATCGCCATGAAAGAATCGATTCCACTAAGAATCGAGCGAGTGGGTATCGAGTTCTTAGTATCGAGTCATCACAGCAGCAAGTACCCTATTCTCCAAAGTATCGATTCGGTATCGGCCGTCCCTAATGTTCGAAGTCGTGCTCACCGGGCACAGCGATACGCGTATCGATCAGAGATACGGGTATCAGGTGATACTGTCTATAGATTTGTGGATTGGTTGCCGTGTTGGTGTGCTTGACTAACAAGATTTGGTCAATTGAGGTATATGTAGATATCGAACAACCCGTGGAACCTCCAAGGAGGAGGGGAAGTACGGACAAAATATAAGGGTGTTTTGTTTTTTAATATTTATTTATTTAATGGTATTATAATCAGTATCAATCGTTTTTACTCATCTTAGGCTCATTGAATATCAGTACCGCAGTCTTTTGAATAAGTAGAAACTATAATAAAATACATATTAAGAAAAAATGTAACTAATAACACAAACCATTTTGTCCATACAGTACGGACAAAATGACATATAAGGTAAGGACATAATGACATACTAATTTTTAAAAATACTGTTCAAAAATAAATCGTTTGCTCCTCTTTGGGACATCAGCACATGACGCATGAGCCCAAACGGAACAATCATACATCGTAACCAACCTTCGCCGGGCTTAGAACGGGAAAAGAGTCGTCTTCTGTCTCGCATAAGAAATCTTCGCTTCCTGAGCTATCATATATCAGAGCAGTTGTACGCTGCCTCGATGCTCTTAATCTCTTCTCTAATGGAAGAGCGTTTTTGGAAGCAGGAATATTTATTTCATCCTCATCAAAAATTTTTCTTTTAACCTGTCTCTTCTTTTTACCGGTGGATCCTTTGGTCTGTTTTTAGCAATAATTTCTTACATATTTGGAGCAGAAGTTAAAAGCCTTTGATAGGTTTCAATTTTCTTTTTCCTTGGCCTCGAATGAACTGCCCCTGTGGTGCTGGCGAAATAGTAGCAACTGGATATGTCAGTAATTGCTTTGATGAACCAGGTCTCACACCGTCATCGTACGCTGCTCCAGCTACCTCGACTGTATTAGACTCCTCTTCATATGTTTCTAAACTCAGGTTCATCACATCAGAAAAAACAACTCCAATATCATGATTGGTGGTAACTTGCGTTGTGTTTTGTGAAGAATCTACTTCATCGCCTTTTGTTGCTGATGGATTTAAAATAGATGCAACATCGTTACTCGGATCTTCTTGGATTGAAGAGGGGTTGATACATTTAGTTGATGGTAAATTTGAGCTGGGAAGTTTAGGTGGACTGACTGCAATATCCTGATTCAACGGAATATTTGTGGTCTCTGCCGGTTCAAACAGGTAGTCTGGAAAAATATCAGGATTAACAGATCAGATGCCTGTCCTTTTAAAGCCATTACTTGCATTCTGAATAGTTGCGGCTTTTGTAAATGGGTAACAACGCGCCCTGGATGATTTTTTAGCCACTTCGAAATTCCTTGATTGAAATATAATTTTAGTGGTCCATAGATACAAAAATCCAAGGGCTGCATTCTGTGGGTGCGATGTGGCGGTAAACACAACATATGATACCATGTTTTTGGCATAACTCAAACATTCAATGCTTTTATCACTTGAATGACCATCTCAAATAAGTAGAACCGGATCGTCTTTGCTAGATCTCGTATGTGCCTGAAAATGTTTTAACCATTTTACAAACACCTCTTTGTTCATCCATACTGATTCTTGTGCTATTCCAAGAGTGCCGGTGGGAGCCTCATCAACAAGTTCATTTTTCGTGTTCTTCCTAGGAAATATCATACATGGCGGAATAAATGAACCGATGGCATTCGTACAACACACTACTGTCACATTCGAACCTCTCTCAGTACTGGTCGACTTGTTTCCTGCCTTTGGCGACCAGAATTTTTTGTGGTTTCTGGACTGTAGTAAGCCCGGTTTCATCCATATTGAAAACTCGGTAAGGTCCCAAGTTGTGAGTCTTCAAAAATTCTTCATAAATACGGAAAAATTTAGCTACCTATGGTTTATTAAATGCTTGCGCTCTTGCAGCAGAAGTTGGCTCTGGGGTACGCAAAGAAATGTCCTTATTTCTTCTCAGAAACCGTCGAGCCATTCCTGTCCAGCACGTTTTTTGTCCTTGTTGAAAGGGTGATCGATACCATTTTTTTCGGCTATTTCAAATGCAAGCTCTTGGAGTTTGAAACCAAAAAGTCATGTTTCTAAAAACTTTATGTGTTCTACTAACTCCTGCTCGATTTCAGTTGAAAATGTTTTCTTGAATCTTCCTAATTTTTTAGAGTTAGTATTCAAGGTTTTGTTCATATTGAGTGCATTTCTTCTGAGCATCGTCTGAAGAACGCCGAATGTTTTTGCGGCCAATTCCCATCCCATTTTTTTTTTGCCTCCATGCTTCAATAGCCTTATTCATGGATTCTTGGCTCCAAGACTGCCGGTTAGTTTTTCTTTCGTATTTTCGCGGCATATCACCTAAACAAAATAATAAATGTTAATTAACATAAACTCTGCAGACAAAATGACATACCTTGACGTTTTGTCCATTGTATACGAGTATGTATGTCATTTTGTCCAAATGTGAACAAAAATGAATAAAAAATCAAAATTCCATCAAGCACCTGATAATTTCAATAAAATTAATCTAAATCACTGGGTACTGGCATAAGTTCACTGATTTTAATAGAAATAATTACAAATAACAACAAACAACTCACCAGAAAACAGGAGAAAACCATCTATAAAATAAAATTTTGAAAGTGTGAAACACAAGTTGTGAGTCTTCAAAAATTCTTCATAAATACGGAAAAATTTAGCTACCTATGGTTTATTAAATGCTTGCGCTCTTGCAGCAGAAGTTGGCTCTGGGGTACGCAAAGAAATGTCCTTATTTCTTCTCAGAAACCGTCGAGCCATTCCTGTCCAGCACGTTTTTTGTCCTTGTTGAAAGGGTGATCGATACCATTTTTTTCGGCTATTTCAAATGCAAGCTCTTGGAGTTTGAAACCAAAAAGTCATGTTTCTAAAAACTTTATGTGTTCTACTAACTCCTGCTCGATTTCAGTTGAAAATGTTTTCTTGAATCTTCCTAATTTTTTAGAGTTAGTATTCAAGGTTTTGTTCATATTGAGTGCATTTCTTCTGAGCATCGCCTGAAGAACGCCGAATGTTTTTGCGGCCAATTCCCATCCCATTTTTTTTTGCCTCCATGCTTCAATAGCCTTATTCATGGATTCTTGGCTCCAAGACTGCCGGTTAGTTTTTCTTTCGTATTTTCGCGGCATATCACCTAAACAAAATAATAAATGTTAATTAACATAAACTCTGCAGACAAAATGACATACCTTGACGTTTTGTCCATTGTATACGAGTATGTATGTCATTTTGTCCAAATGTGAACAAAAATGAATAAAAAATCAAAATTCCATCAAGCACCTGATAATTTCAATAAAATTAATCTAAATCACTGGGTACTGGCATAAGTTCACTGATTTTAATAGAAATAATTACAAATAACAACAAACAACTCACCAGAAAACAGGAGAAAACCATCTATAAAATAAAATTTTGAAAGTGTGAAACACGTTCGAACTGGTTACTGCGACGCGACTGTGACAATGAAGCTCAACATCTGACAGGATTGTGATTATGGCTGCCGTCACGTGATACAGTCGCGGAGACCTTACTAAAACCCGCCAATTTTTTAATATTGCTGAAATTGGAAAGAATTTGTTTTTTTTTACGATTAGAAAAAATAGAATTCGATGTTGTCGAATTTTTAATGAAAAGTATACCAAAAACGAGAACATTGGATGAATGTAAAATGAGCTCAAATTTTAATTGTAGTCTTTCGATCAGGTAGAATGTAATCAAATGCTTGTCAATACTGTTATACATATGACTACTACTCTGTGCAGCTATCCAAGTGAGCTTTAAAATTAAAAAGAAAGAAAAATGAATTATAACTTGCTCCTAATTAGATGTTATTCTGTAATATTTCAATAATAATATGCTAATCGCTTCTTATGAAACAACGGCTGTCTAAAACTTTCGAAAAGATTTATTTTCTTTCAATTAAGTCTTCTTATTGGCATAGCGTTTGTCCGGGTTTTTGATTAGTCAATTGGTGAAGCACCAATTGCTTGTTGATTTGCTCGATCACCAAATCAGTTCAAAAAGTCGTCGCTTTGACAGACAAGAAATTAACTGGGAGATGCCGAGAGTTTGGTTGACTGATTGTGTCAACCAGTCAGCCTTATACCTCTGCCTAATTTTTTCCGTGTCGATAATCACTGCTAAAACAAATATCGAAGAAAGCTTACTTAATAACAATTAGTGAATTACCAATTGTTTGAATCTGTCCGACAATATTGTTTGCAGCAATCTTGATATCCTCCTGACAACGTCCCGCAGCAGCCTCAGTGCAGATAAAATAAAGGCTTAGTCAAACGTTTTCTGAAACAATTACGTTTATTAGAAACAATTACTTTTATACCTTACAATTGCTGACTGAACAACTAATTAATTGACTGGATACATGTTTTATACAATTTTCATCCCAAGACAAAACATTTATTCGTTCATGGGCAATTCTATGCACATTTAGCATGAAACTTGATAACATGGAATGTCTCGACGAATAATGTTTTGCTTGAGAAGATAACGTAGCATCTAAGAGCATTTCATTCCACAGAATTCATCTCCAAAATTCTCATGTTTGCGGAAAAACTAAAATCTTTTAATATAAGACCAAAGCATATTATCATTACGTAATACGAGGGAATCCAATTTAATACCCATGTCATGTAGCGATTCATACTTATAATTATTCTTTCATATTTTCCCCGGAAACCTCATTTTCTTCGATATACTCTAGAAAATTGCATTCGTATATAATTTAAACATAATTTAGCCACGAAGCAAAAGGTGTGAGAGGAATGATACAGTTTGGCTTGTATTTATTTAAATACCGTCGTGTAATATCTGTAACTCGACAAATTCATGTAAGCCAAAACGGAAAATATTTCATCAACGTTAAAAATGCGCAAACCAAAAAATAAAGTTTCGGAAGTTTTTTGTTCCGTACAAATGAACGTAAATAAATACAAATTCATTGATTATGCAAGCACGTATTACAAAAGTCTTAAACATTTCCAAAACGTGAACATTGAATTTCAACTGAGAATCAAATGTCACACCTAAATCCTTGAAACTCTCAACCGAAACGAGAACTGAGCTTTCGATAGAGTATGAAAATTGAATGGGGTAAGTTTTATTGGTAAAGGTCATGGAAAGGCACTTAGATATGTTAAGTTGAAGTTGATTTCTATTACACCAAGAGGACAAAAAGTTTAAGTCATTCTGAAGAGCTTGGCAATCCTGAATTGAATTAATGACTCGAAATATCTTCAGGTCATCAGCATATAGAAGGGGGTTGGATGTGAAGATAGCTAGGAGATCATTTATAAAGAGGTTGAAAAGAAGTGGACTTAAAATTGATCCCTGTGGAACACCAGAAGTTGGGACGAAAGAGTGTGACAAAGATCCATTACAGATAACCGTGCAGGAAAGATGAAAGAGAAAGGAGTGAATCTAGGAGAATAGAGACCCCTGAATGCCGAAACGGCGGAGCTTTTTGATCAGGATGTTGTAGATCACATCAACTTGACCTCCTAAGTCAAGGGTGATTGCAACGGTGTTGCCTAATTCCCCTAGGTTGGTTACGGTAAAACGTCCTTTTACAAATCCATGTTGATTTTCGGATAAGTTGGGGTGCCAAACATTATAAAGTTTACAGTGGACAATGCGTTCCAGGATTTTTCCAAAGCACGATAGGAGTGAAATGGGTCTGTAATTAGAGGCCTGGGAGTTGTCACCCGCTTTATGGATGGGGAGGATATTTGCACATTTCCAAACGTCTGGAAAAGTACCCTTTTCGAGACTTGAATTAAAGATATGGGCGAGGGGAATACAAAAGGATGAAGAGAGGGATTTGATAAAAATGTTGGGGATTCCATCAGGGCCGACTGCGCTGCTAGAATTAAGGGACTGAATTACCACAGCGACCTCTAAGGGGTTAGTGTATAAATCAACAATTAAGTCTGGAGTGGATTGAGGGTTTTCATTTGAAGTAGAGGTCGGGGAGCTATAGACGGTGGAGAAATAGTCAGCGAACATGTCGCATATGGCCTGGTTATTGTAAACTAAGTGGTTCTGGTACGACAATGCATTGATATGCCGACGCGAGTCTTTTAAAGAGTTGACATAAGACCAGAAGGATTTAGGGTTATTAGGAAATGATGCTTCAATTGTTCTCAAATAAGATAACACTTTACACACTTTTTTTTCATTAATACGTAGGTGGCAAAATTCGGAGAGGTCCAGTTCTGATCTCGAACGTAAGTAGCGTTTCCTGGCTGAGTCCTTCAAGGACAGAGCAGATTCAACTTCTCTCGTGAACCACAAAGCAAGATTTTTGCGCGGTCGTGTGGTCGGTGTATGCAGTGGGATAATGCTGTTAAGCACTGCATAGAATTGCTGTGTTGCGAGGTTGGGGTTGTCTAGATTGAGGGTGGCTTGCCAATTAATGACGTCAAAATCAGCAGTTAAGCCTTCGTAGTTAGCCTTGAAGAAGTTAAATCGACTTAGTTTCTCCTTAGGCTTGTCACGTATTGGATCCAATGATAATCGGATCTCTAAAGGAGGATGGTGAGGGTCCGGCTTAACATAAGGAAAAGCAGCAGGGAAAATAGGATCTGCAGCAAGGTTTTTGGAGAAAATTAGGTCAAGAATGCGTTTGGAAGCATTCATTACATAATTTAATTGTTTAAGGCTACAGAGGGATAAAAACGAGAATAAGGCTATAGAAAGGTCATCAGAAGAAGCAATGGATTTAGCTTCTGCATTCCAGTTAACGAGAGGCATACTGAAGTCCCCACAGATTAAAAACTGCGAGGAGGAGCTGGCATTAATTATAAAGCTCGATAGTTCACTAAAAAGGATTTCATACGATCTTAAGTGAGTTCTACAGGGAATGTAAATACAGAAGACAAATAGTGAACAGTTGTGAAGAGAAATTTGAACTGCTACGCCTTCGATTGGTGGTGACGGATCAAAAGTACTGACGAGTCTACAATGCAACTGGTTGTTTACAGCTATTAGCACACCTCCACCACCCCGTTTACCGGAAGTAGATCGATCCCGGTCGTATCTAAAATTTACGTGCTGAGGAAAGATTTCTTTGTCCGCGATCTCGTCATTAAGCCAGGTTTCGGTTAAGCCTATGATGTCATCATTAGCCAGAAGGGATGCAAGGTTGATTGTGTCCAGCTTTGTTCTTGTACCTCTGACATTTTGATAATAAAAATTAACGTAATTACTAAAAGTATGGTTATTTAGGTTCTCGCTTGAGGTCTGCTGGACGACCGAAAATTTTTCCGCGACTGGCGTTCGAAACGTTTCACAAGAATTCCCGGAGGCCAAAAGTCAGAGCTAAGCAAAATCTGCATATCATGTGAAACCGTAATTTTAAATGAAGCCACGATACGATTTGTTTGGCTATCTCGCGTTAACTTTTTGAAATGCAAATACTGCGGAGAGCAAGCTAGTTGCGTCACAATATACTCTGTAATTTCAGATACGGGCGTATCAAAACCAAGACGCGATATAAGTATTTGAAGCGGAGGTGACACCACTCTTGACGAATGACCAGAACGTAAGATTGGTGTAGAATTCGATGAGCAATGAAACGTTTGTTCTGCATTTGCTAGCGGAATATTGGGAGCTTGCAGAAGGTTATCCTTTGAATTGTAATTGGCGCTAAGCAAATGGTGTTGAATTGATGTTTGGTTCATTCCGCTTTGAACAAGACGATTAGTGACTGGCATGGATTGATTATTTCCATTTTTGGAAATCGGGTTCGATTTGCTTCTCGTTGTACGTGTTGTCAAAGAAGATTGGACACATGCGACAGTTGGAGGGTTACAAAAGTCTCTAGTCTCGGCGAAATCCACATTAACATACGAACCCGATAATGGTAATGGGTTTGAAAGTCTGCGATTCAGAGGCAAAAGTGGCTGTTGTTCCACATCATCAACCGCTAAAAGTTGCGCTATTTCCTCTTTTGCGTTTGTCAGCATGTCTTTCATTTTTGTAACGGAGGATGAAAGGGTGTCGACAGTTGCTTTCGCTTTTTGTAGTCGGGTAACGTAGGCAGCAATATTATAGTTGCGACAGTTATCGCAATACCAGTAGACTACGGTATTCTTCTTCATAATAACGTCCGCGGTGGGACCTAACAATTCCACGCATTTGGCATCAAATGACATGCCACAGAAGCCGTAACAAGTGACCAACGTGGTTTTGTTATTTTTATCAACACAGTTACGGGCTGCGCAAGTCGACATTTTGTGAATCGTTAAATGTTCACGTATGGAGATATATAATAAATATTTGCATAAAGTTTTACACACTTCAGATATTACAAGTACAAATCAAACTCACTTCAGGTTTGAGCCAATAATAAATAAGGTGTTCACGCTAAGATGTGTGTCTAAACCCCAATTCTAAACAAGTACACTATAGTTCACAATTTAGGTTTGCGTTTAGGGTTAATAAGTGGTTTATAAAACGATATGGGTATTAACGTGTGGCGTCCACATGCTCACCGCAAGGAGCGCATCTAGCAGTTAGTGGATGCCATGAATTTCTCAACTCATGTCAACGAGAAGGCCACTTCGTTCGCAACCTCCGATGAGTCAATATCGCGCGCTCCAACATGTCTTCACTACATTCAATTCTATACTCATAATTGTGTTCTTTAGTTTTAGTAATAAAGTTATATTTGTGTTTTAGTAAAGTAATATTCTTTCTTTCTCATGGGGATCGCGCATAGCTTATTAACAATCCCTATAGTGGTGACCCCGTTTTTGTCCAAGTTCACGTTTTTGTTACACGAGTCATGTGCTCGCCATCTTTTTACTATCACCGCAGGTCGTAGCTTCACGAGTCAGCGCAAGCCCGCCGCATGCAATCCCGACATGCCCAATCACGCACCCGTCATACGCATGCCCGAACAGACGCCGCGTTCGCATGTATACGTCACACCGCCTCGATCGCATGTTCGATTACGCCGCACAGTGTCGCATGCCTGACCTCGCACTACGTCGTATGCCCAACCTCGTACTGCAGCCCCACAGCAACATTCACGACATTGAAAGTGCATCTTCCGAACATGTGCTACGCAACCCGCCATTGCACCAGGCTCATTTACGACATTTTTCAACGCCAATTTTCGATCGTGACATTCTCATCAAAGTGTCACTTGGGAGGGAGTACTGTGGCGTCCACATACTCACCGCAAGGAGCGCATCAAGCAGTTAGTGGAGGCCATGAATTTCTCAACTCATGTCAACGAGACGGCCACTTCGTTCGCAACCTCCGACGAGTCAACATCGCGCGCGCCAACATGTAGTCCTTCACTACATTCAATTCTATACTTATAATCCTGTTCTTTAGTTTTAGTAATAAAGTTATATTTTTGTTTTAGTAAAGAAATATTCTTCCTTCTTATGGGAATCGCACCTAGCTTATTAATAATCCCCATAAACGTAACTCAAAAGATAGTACAGGCATCAACCGTTAAGCACAAATGAGATCCACTACATAGCAAAAGTATTCGATCAAATTGGGCGATTCACTCACAGATAGCACTGAATAGTGGACAAGACTGTAAGAAATAGTAAATATTGTCTTTGTCTTGTAGAAAAAATACTATTAGACGAAGAAAGCACTGACGCGTGATCTGAGAAGCACACCACCGGAAAGCACCGGAAACTTGGCCTCGAACCATATACGTTTGTCTTAAAATAAACGCGAAAGTTACGAGAAATATCTAAATAAAGGCACAGCGTTAATGAAACACGTCTGTTGTAGCGGATTGTACTAGAAGAAACATCTCTTGTAGCAAACATCTCGTTTGCGTTCACCACACACTGTATTTTTGCATTTTGTATACGTCATCTTAGACATTCTTTTCTTTTACATTGTACAATAACTACAGTAACGTCGCAGTTTAACCGGAGGCTCCTCAGCAGTTACCTCAGACACTTCTTGATTGGTCTGTGCGGGTATATTCACAATATTTTGTCTCAAACGTCTTGACAATGTCGGAATTTCCAATCTAGACTTCATCCACGGTGTACAAAGTTCATTACTTAGGTTTTTCGTATACTCTCTCCGGTTTAATGGCTTATCTCCTTTTGATAAGACATTGTGAGAGCAAATTATATACGAGTTAATAAAAGATATGTTCAATATACCATAAAATATTGTCATGGGCCATCTGTTTGTTTTTCTCGAACAAGACATCAGTGAACACATTTGGTCTAATGTATCGACGCCAGCTTTAGTCTGATTGTATAACATAACTACTTCAGGCTTGCCAGTTGTAGGATTTATAGCAGCACCTTCATCGCATGAGGACAACATATACACCATCTTTGATGGCTTCGGCTTATACGACACGAGAGTCAAGCATCCATCGTAACAAAAATTATATGTACCTACTGGTCGAGAACGGGTACTTTTTATCTCCTCAGGAATCTCGCGTTTGTTTGAGCTTTCCGTGCCCACAAGTGTCAACTTGTATGGTTCAAGAAGCAATGACTTCGCTAGAGGAATGGAAGTGAACCAATTGTCCCATGTTATATTGCGGTTGGTCCCATGAATCAGTCGTGATAGTTCCTTAATGTGAAATTCTCCTTGTGGAAAACCATTTGTGTTTGTAGCTTTTCCGATATGGAATAACATTCAGCATGTAATTGGTTCCACTATCACACGTCATTGGAATTTTTATGCCGTACTTCTTGGCTTATTTGGTATATACATTCTAAAGGGGCATCTACCTCGGAACCCAAGTAACTGCTTCTCGGAGAGTAGTTCATTTTGCATTGAGCTATAAAAAGATCCCAAACTTTTCGAAATGGAATAAATGGATCTTGCTGTCGATGAGCAGGTTGAAGAGTCTTGTCATCCATTCTTAGACACCGGATAATAAAATCAAATCGATCTCTGCTCATTACTGCCACATATCTGCTACCCGTAAACGAACTATCAAATAACTCGACGGTTGTCAAATGATTATCTTTCATTGCAGCACTGAGAGTAAGTATTCCAATGAAGGCTTTGATTTCAGCGGAGTTCGTGTCTCTAAATGTAGAACTAGTCATACTGTCATTACGTTTTTTGGATATCTCCTCATTTGTCCACTGAGCGAGCTCTTGAACTATTTCGTTCGTGATAAATGATTCAAAGCACATAAGTGGTTCAAAAATATGGCGGCACATCTGACTAGGACCTCTACTAGAGCGAATTATATTAATAGCAGAAGTTCTTCCACTACCTTGATCTTAGAAGTGTTTATTCTTACCTCTGATAACTCTATGAGGCGAAAGAACTACGCGGTTGTCATGTCTGGGAGGCTTTGAGGTATTGCTCAAGTCATCATCGCTTACTTCATCAACATACTCGTCTTCGGTATCAATTTGAAAGTCGTCTCCGCTTACATGGTCCTCTATCTCACTGGCACTGCCATCATCAGCAATTTCATCTTCTTGTTGCAGTAGAGAAACGATTTCTTTTTCGGTCAATCCCCTTTTATTTGTCATGATATTAAAACCTTCCTAAAAATCGATAAAATTAATTCATATTAATAACCTATTTATATTTAACACACATAAAAAGAAATGATTTAAAAGTAACAAAAATAAAATGACAAAACAAATACATAAAAGTTATATAGAAGATAAACAAACGCCTCTCGACCGCATCGCGTCCACATAACAACGAAATTGTGGTACGTGCCGAGCTAAAGGGACCGTTCTTCGAGAGTATTGACTGACGACTAAGTTGGCTCAGAAACACAAGCTTTTACGTGCGTTTGTAAACAAATGACAGCGAAACATCTGTTTTACGTGCGCCTCTGAAGCGCACGTTATCTTTCTAGGCTTAAAGAAGCTGCTGGAACAAGTTTGTACGAGTAAGAATCAAAAGGAGAAAAAAAGATGCTAAATTTTGAGAAAGAATATTTTACTAGCGGAAGAAGTTGAGCCTAAACTTGAAAAAGATCCGAAGCAGAAACTGGGCGAAGAAGGCGAATGAATTGGAAATCGAAACAACAGTAGCCGACAATACAAAATGGAAATGAGTTGTTGCTATGTGGTTTTGTGAGGATCAGGGAGGTTGCTGCTGAGCCGTTATAGAGAGAGTGGGGATCTGAAGAAACGTGATGGGTTGTACCCAAGGCTGTCGTTTCGTAATTTAAAAAAGTAGTACAGTGCGAGGCGAAAACGGAGTTTAACGGGTTCCATCGGGGCACGCAGAGATATGCTTCCAAACTGAAAAATATTACACTCAGAATAAACAAAACTAGAACTTGTTCATTATTATAAACATATATATTGTAAAATCAAATCGACAACAAATAAACATAACAAATCAAATATAATCCAATTTCTAATCCACCCATTTCTGAATGGATTTACTAAAAATAATAAATTTTTTCAAAACATATTTTACAAGTTTTCTTGTAGATAATCAATCCCATTTCTAATTTACGAATTTCTAAATGGATTTACAAAAAGTAATATATTTTTTCAAAACATATTTCACAAGTGTCTTTCTACATAGATATCCAATTAACCAAAAACATCAAAAATAAAATATATATATATATATATATATATATATATATATATATATATATATATATATATATATATATATATATATATACATATACATATATATATATATATATATATATATATATATATATATATATATATATATATATATATTGTCGCGTGTTATTGGTTCGCGGCCTATAATTTTAACGTTCCGGGAAAGTGAAAACGCAATGTCTTTTAATTTAAGTTAAAAGAGTTTATTTAATTGCACAATGATCAATCTACACTTTCACTAATTTTAATTTTCACTTAATTTTTAAATCTAACACTTGTCCATAAATTTCTTATCGCAATTGTCTTCTAAATCACTTCACTATTACAAAACACACTTTGCACTCAAACAATCAATTGTCTTTACTTCGCGTTCCACTATATCGCAGTTTTCTTATCGCGGTCGAATGAATGATGATCCCCCCATTCATTCAGCTCGCCTTTATATAGGGTCTCTACCTATTCACCCATTTCTCGTTTATTGGCGAATGTTCTAGCTGGTAGATTCGAGAAAATTAATGAATGGAGTGACGTCACTTGCAGATGTTGATCATGCTCGTTGGGTTCTCGGGGTTTCGAGTGAATTCGTGTTCTTCATTGTTGTGAAAACAATTGCGACAGTAGCTCGCAGAATTATTTGTACATGTAACACTGCCCCCACCTCAGTTCTTTTCGCCCCGAAAAGATGTGTCGCCAGTTGTAGTCAATTCTCCCTGGGTGTAATATGGGGCAAGACGGTCCAGATGCACGATTTTCATTTTAGCTCTCGGCTTACGATGTTCCTGTATTCGGTATACGACGTCGTTGATTCGCTTTGTAACTCGGTATGGTCCCTCCCAATTATGTTGCAACTTTGGAGACCTACCCTTTCGCCGTTGCGGGTTATAAAGCCACACCAAGTCATCTTGCTGGAAGCCAGTAGAATTAGCCTTTAGATCATACCTGGTCTTCATGCGGTCAGTAGCCGATTCGAGGTGTTTTCGCACTGTCCGATGTATCTGGTTCAACCGTTGTCTTAGATCACTTGCGTACTCCGAGACCGTTTGGGGTTTTTCAGGGGGTGTTCCGAACTTTATATCGGCTGGCAGACGAATAGTCTTTCCAAAAATGACTTTGGCTGGGGCTTGGCCCGTCGATGCATGTTCGGCAGCTCTGTACGCCATCAAAAATAGTGGGATATGTCGGTCCCAGTCCCTTTGGTTCTCGTCAACCATCTTGGCAAGGTGCTTATTGAGCGTGCCGTTGAAACGTTCGACCATTCCATCGGATTGGGGATGCAGCGGTGTTGTCCTCGTTTTCCGTATTCCGAGCAGCTCGCACATTTCGCCAAAAACTAGTGACTCAAAGTTTCGGCCTTGATCCGAATGTAATTCGCCAGGTACGCCGTACCTACTGACCCAATTTAACACTAGCTGTTCAGCTACGGTAGTTGCTTCCTGGTTGGGAATGGGGTAGACCTCGGGCCACTTGCTGAAATAATCGGCTACAACCAGCGTATATCGATTTCCCCAATCGGTTTCAGGAAAGGGTCCTGCGATGTCAACAGCAATCCTTTCGAATGGCACGCCTACGTTATAGGCTTGCATTTGTCCTCTCAGTCGTCGCTTTGGGCCTTTGACGGAAGCGCAAATTGTGCATCTGCGACACCAGTCCTCTACGTCTTCTCGAGCGTGGAGCCAGTAGAACCGTTCCCGCAATTTCGCTAAGGTCTTGTTAACACCAAGGTGGCCTCCCGAGGATCCTTCATGCATTTCCTTAACCACATCGTGGATTCGGCTTTTGGGTAGTATAGTTTGCATCCTATAGGAGCTGCCATCCGCCGTTTCCCATTTCCGCTTGAGTACACCACCCTCCACCTGAAGGGAGTTCCATTGTGCCCAATAGCTTTTCAGGGTTGCGCCATGCGTTGAAACGTCCTTCCACTCAGGTCGCCCAGTCGTCTCCTTCCATACGAGCAATGGTCCGATGTCTTCATCGGCTAGCTGGGCATTTCGAATCTCCTCCGATGACCAACCTTCATCGAATTCAGCCGTTATCAGTCGCAGATCAACGGGCGGCTCCTTTTCCTCAATCCGTCGGCAATGCTTGCAGTTAGCTGGACAGGGATGACGAGATAGAGCGTCAGCAATTCCATGAACTCTGCCCTGGTGAAGCAGTTGGAGCCTCACTAGGTCTGGTCGGATCGTTGATCGGGTTGCACTAGTGTCGTTTGTTAGGGTGCAATGTTCTTCATCAACTTGACCAGGAAGGCATCTGTCTGCTTCTCCACGATGTTGCCTTGGCACGGTGCTGGGGATGTCGATACTCCTAGCCAACGTTCGCCCCACGAAGTTGGCCCTTGCAGTTTGATGGGCCTCCATTCTAGGCTCCTGACATGGTCTGGATCTCCACCACCCTGGACAATAGCTCGGTCTTCTTCCCTTCTTGCAGTCTCTTTGCAGGTGCCCTTTTTCCCCGCAATTCCAGCATCTAGGCGCACCATTCACCTGCAGCTCTCGCTCAATTCCCACGCGCTCACACCTGCAATTATCTGCCACTACCTCGCGAACCCGGGCAGTGGTACGGGTCACATTTTTGGCTGCCTCAAAATTTAAACTATAAGTCAATGCATCCTTGACTGTTTGCTTTTGAGCTAACCGCACGGCTTGTTGCAATTCCTTGTCTTTTAAGGCGCTGATGAATGCTTCTGCTGCTACCTCATCTCGATGTTCTGGGTCGTACGCTGGGTAAGCCAAGAGTGCCAGTCGCTCAATGTCTTGTGCTAGCTGCTGCAAGGTTTCGCCAGACTTCTGCATCCGATGCCGTAGCTGTGCCCGGTAAATCTGCTTCAGATGATCGTCTCCATAACGCATGTCCAGCGCATTCATTATAGCAGCCGGGTTTGAATGCAGCTCAACGGGGATAGTCTGCAAAAGCTCGGCAGCTGGGCCTCTTAGAGCAAGAATTAACGCAGTTGCTCGTTCCTGCTCATTCCAGTGATTTATCCTAGCGGCTGCTTCAAACTGGATTTTGTAAATACTCCAGACCGTTTGCCCATCGAATATTGGTGCTTGGACATTTCTGGATGTGCTTTGCGCTGCGGTTATAAGCGAGGCTGGTGAAGAGGTTACTACTGCCTTTGCTGCTTCCAATTCCTTTTTCATTTTTCCCATCTCATGGTTGATTCGCTCCTCTACCTGGCTGATATCATGGTTTATTCTCTCCTCGACCTGGCTGATCTCATGGTTAATTCTCTCCTCGACCTGGTAAACCTTTTCCTCGACCTGGTCAACCTTTTCCTCGACGCCTTTAATTTGTTTGTTCAGATGACCGAGCTCCGCTTTTATTTCGGTTGACTGTTTCTCCAGCTTCTGTGTGATGTCTGCCTTGATTTCGATCGCTTGTTGGTCCAGCTTCGCTGATTGTTCGTTTAGCTTCGTTGATTGTTCATTTAACTTCGCAGCTAAACTGGATGTCTGTTCATTTAGCTGCGCTGATTGTTCATTTAACTTCGCTGTTAAATTCGATGACTGTTCATTGAGCTTCGCAGTTAAATTGGATGACTGTTGTCGCTGCTCTTGCTGCATCAGCATCAACATTTGCATCAGTGCATTTTCTGGGCCCTTTGGTTTTAGTGTTTCTGCTTCTCCACCTTCTGCACCATTTTCGGCATCTGAGAGCTCACTCGAATCCAGATTCACGCCTTCCGACTCGATCACGTCGCGCAAGCGTGCAATCAGTGTGGCCTTTGTACCTTGCGTAGCCAGATTTCGCTGTTCTAACTCTTCCTTGAGCTCCGACATGGTCAATTCATTGATTCTTAGATGCAAGTTTCGTGGCATTTTTAATGTTTCTTTAAATTTTACTATTGTGCACTATAAAATGTTCAAATTTTCACTTTCAAAATTTTTCTTTCGCACTTCTTGACACCATTGTCGCGTGTTATTGGTTCGCGGCCTATAATTTTAACGTTCCGGGAAAGTGAAAACGCAATGTCTTTTAATTTAAGTTAAAAGAGTTTATTTAATTGCACAATGATCAATCTACACTTTCACTAATTTTAATTTTCACTTAATTTTTAAATCTAACACTTGTCCATAAATTTCTTATCGCAATTGTCTTCTAAATCACTTCACTATTACAAAACACACTTTGCACTCAAACAATCAATTGTCTTTACTTCGCGTTCCACTATATCGCAGTTTTCTTATCGCGGTCGAATGAATGATGATCCCCCCATTCATTCAGCTCGCCTTTATATAGGGTCTCTACCTATTCACCCATTTCTCGTTTATTGGCGAATGTTCTAGCTGGTAGATTCGAGAAAATTAATGAATGGAGTGACGTCACTTGCAGATGTTGATCATGCTCGTTGGGTTCTCGGGGTTTCGAGTGAATTCGTGTTCTTCATTGTTGTGAAAACAATTGCGACAGTAGCTCGCAGAATTATTTGTACATGTAACAATATATATATATATATGTGGGTCCAATGGGGTAAGGTCAAAACTAGTTGGTGATGATATTCATTTAACATATCCTTGAACCTACATGAAATAATTATTTACTAATGCGTAGTTTTGTCTGCAACGGCAGAACATATACTAAAGTAAATACCTGATTAGGATTTTGTATAATCGTATACAATTTTAAATATC
This sequence comes from Odontomyia ornata, assembly GCA_963969285.1. Taxonomy (NCBI): domain Eukaryota; kingdom Metazoa; phylum Arthropoda; class Insecta; order Diptera; family Stratiomyidae; genus Odontomyia; species Odontomyia ornata. Next base: position 354,423,587 of record OZ017738.1, on the reverse strand, counting down.
TTCATAGACTCCTTTACGTATGGTAATATTAATTTATTACTCAATCCTGTCTAGTCTGGTAATCTCCAAAGAATTCAATAAATAACCTTTGATCTTCTGGTGAACAATTCAATTATTTATTTTAATTGGATAAAATAATTAATTACATTTAATATGTAAAATATTTATTAACAACTTATCGCATTCAAACTATTTTCTCTACTCTCAATTAATAATCAATTAATATGACATTTTATTTTTACTTCTTAAAAAGCATGATTGATCTAAATTTAAATTAGTATAATTACATATGACATGTGTGTGTGTGTAGGAAATAAATAATAATAATTAATAACAAAAAATAACTTATTAAACTTCTTAAACGAGGTGACGATGATGTCACCACATATATATATAGATTTTATATAACAATGAATAAAAATACTGTTTTACCATTATGACGGAATCCTAAAATTTATTTTCGTATATAAAGTATGAAATAACATATAAATAAAATTTAGAAACCCGTCTTAAAGGAAAAACAGCACTTTTTTCTGCATTTATTTATTCAAAGGCGTGGAAAAATTTGACAGCACAAGCTTGGCTAAATTTCTTTTAAGACTCATTACATTTCACAAGCGTCTTTGTACAAGGTATCCATTTATTCAGGCCAATTTCTGAGACCACTTCCTGGATTATGATAATGGAATTTGCTGTTTCGATACTGAGAGAGTTCCTTGTTTTTGTTTTAATAAGGTTTAGTTGAGAAAAACTCCTTTCTGCACTAGCGAAACTATGTGGTAAGGACATTAAAGATCCAATAAAATTTGCAAGCTTAGGAAAAATTTTTTTCATTTAGTGCATTTTTAACTTTGAAAATTTCGCTTCGATATGTTTCAAAAGGCAATTCTTTTGATATCGTTTCCTCCAATAAAGCTTGCCTCCAGTCATCTTCTAGCACTTCAGAATCACTATTGTCACATCGATTTGGAAAAAGTTGTGTCAGAGGAATCAGAGTTGGAGTTAAAGAAGTAGGATTGAGTCCTTGCACAGCTTGTAAACAGGATCTTCAAAGTTGATGCATCTCTCTTTAATATCTAAAATTTCGTTTTTAGTCAGTTGGTTTTTTATAGATCATATATATCTTCTACACTTTTCAAAACTTGTAAGTCTTCAAAATCGATGTGATTTAGACTGACACTGGGAATTTCCTCATTTTTTACAAAATCATTCAAGTTTTTGTAAAACATCTTTAATGTAGGCAAAAGAATATGAAAACATGGTGTTTTAGCCCAAAATTCAAGATTTATTTTATTTATGTGACCCAAAGTGTATGCCAAAAAACAAAAATAAGTCTTCGTTATCCTATTTATCAAATCTGTATTTTCTTCAAATTGATTGCATAGGAAAAAATGAGTCAATGGCTGCCACTGTTCCAATATTCTGCAGACTACTTGTTCCAGAGATAGCCATCTAGTATTACTTATTCCATGAATCTTGACGGATTTCACATTGAAATATTCTTCGAATTGCTTAAATTCTTTTTGTCTCTTGCTACTATGAGCAAAAAAATTATAAATATTTCTCGCTAATAATTCTACTTCATTCAGTATGGTTTTACAAGCAGAAGAGGAAGACAAGCTAATTGAATGGCATACGCAGCCAAGTACTTATAAATAAGGGTTGTTTTGCTTTCTTATCAAAGCTTGCACGCCTTTTAAACGCCCCATCATCACTGCAGCATTATCGGCAGCGAAACATATTATGTTTTTAATAGGGATATTATAATCATTAAACAGCTTGATTATGCTATCATATATACTTTGAGCATCAGCAGTCAACAAACCGATCATGTGTAAGAAACGATCGCGAACTCTTCCCACTAAATGATCAAAGTATCTAACAATAAGTACTAAACACTTTAAAGAACTGACGTCAGTTGTTTCGTCTATCATTTAAGAAAACGTTGTTTCCCTCAAATCAGCAATAATTTTATGTAAGCATTCATCTCGCATGACAGAGTTAACGACTTCGGTTGCTTTTGTTTTTCCGCATTTTAGATCTTTCATTATAGCACTGTCTCTAGCAATATTTTTTAATAATTGAATTAATGGTGTTATTAGTGTGAATGGTAAATTATACATTAATAAAAAAACGGTTATCTTAATTTCAGCAATTTTAGTTTTTGTGATTTTACTTTGAAAATCCTCAAACTGCTTTGTCGTTATTTCTGGCTGATTTTGTAAACTGCAAAGTGTTCGCTTATGTGTATCTCAGGTTTCATGCCTTTTAATATGAGAAATGTTGTTTGTCATTATTTGAAACATATTTTACAGTAAGCTTTGCTGTTTTTGTTTTCAAGCCAGCTGTAGGACTGCTTCCAGGAAGTACAAAAAATTTGCTTGCGTTTTACCTTTATCTTTTTAGGAGGACTTTAAGCCGTATCTGAAAATGCTGACGATGAAAAAGCAGAAGCATTGCAAAACTCACCCTGCTGCGAAGTACATGGGTTCGTGTTATTACTTTCCGGTTCGACATCTGGTCCGCCTTTGTCCTTTGTCCCCCTTACTATCCATCTAAAATTGATAATGAAAATTAAGAATACCCAGAGAAATAGTGTGAAAAGGCATTTACTTGTCCATTTTCGATTTTTAATTCTAACTGCAATTGTTGAAAATCAGAGTGCTTTTCGGGTAATTGCACACTTTGATGCGGTACAATTATCTTCGCTCTCGCAAGAGATTGATTACTCGTGTCGTGACTCACTCCTCTTCAGATAATTGCACACTTTGATCCGATACAATTATCCTCGCTTCGGCAAGAGGTTGCTTACTCATGGTCGTGATATTCAACCCAAGCGCCACTTGTCAGCATCCACTACAAAACTATTTGTGCGAAAATCTGTCATCCACATACAGTTGACATTGACAGATTGACAACGCACAGTCTAGCCAATTAAACACAGCAGATAGTACCCAACAATACATAATTTTTTGTACAGGCTAGTAGAAAAGTCATTTAAAACGAAATATTTTGTTCTTTTTAAATCGGAGTATTTAGTTCTAAGGGGGAGTATCGGAGTACGCATTGTTAAAACGGAGGAAAAAACTTCGATCGGAGTACGAACGACAGCCCTGGTTGTACCGCAGCTGACGTTTTTCTCGTGTGTGTCGAATCGAATTGAACACCTTAGAAGAAAAAATTTTCATACCTCGGACCAAGTCATTGCAATTCAATTATTTACATTTTTTTTATTTGTGCAATTAAAATTTATGGAAAATAAATTGTTCATTAGAGTTACATATCACATTAAAGTGTCGCTTGATAAGTTTCGGCGCAAATTACTAAAACTGATAAAAGGATCCTTTGTATCCCGTTCGTCAAGCGAATCTACCCTGCAAATAATTTAATCATTATATAAGGCTTAAGTCCATGTAATTTATTCCTCAGTGCATAAGGCCTCTCGCTTGCAAGGGATAAGAGTCTGCATAACAATTTGGCGCCCAACGTGGGGCATAGTTTGTTAACTTTTGGATTTAATTGATTTGTTGGTACACTATCCAGACAGCCCTAGCAAAACAGGAAAAGAACGTTTATACAAACGAGTAATATCTAAGAGTCTTTTTTACCTACCGAAAGTACAACGGCCAGAGACCTCCAATCGTTATGGCATTCTACTATACGGTACCGCGTCATGACTTTCATTTATACACTACCGCGTTATGGCTTTCAACGACACATTACCGACGAATTTAAAGACATTGGGAACAAGACGCGACCACGATTTCTAATGTATTTTCCCAAACTCAAAACATTTGGCACGATATAAACAAAACACAACACTGACAGAGTGTCAGTCACTTTGTCATTCTACACCTGATAGGCGAGTGTACTAAAAAGGGAAATTTAGATTTCCATTACCCGATGCACCCCAGTTGGAGGATCTTAATTGAACATTGAATCGCCCAGGGAAAAAGTTAACGGCTCGACTGTTGAAACCGAGCCGATGAAGACAACAGCGAAGGACTAAGAAAGGATAGCGCTCTGAAACTTTTGGGAAATCCATTGAGGGAAGGAATTGCGACCGGAGAAAAATTTCAACAGCTAAGAGAGATTGGCGACATCAAGGAGTAATAAGCGCGCTGGCAGAAGATTGCAACGCAGATTACTTCGGGGGCCCCCACTTAGGTAGAGGAAGTGAAATTTTCACATTTTAATTCATTATATTTTTTGAATTTAATTTGCATTTCGCAATTAAATATATCGTGAAATACTAGAAGTTTTTGTGTGCTTATTGAAGAAAAAGTAAGATTGCCGCGCATGTTTATTATACACCTGGCTCGGGTATGTTCGAGGGTAAATTTCCTTGTTATTTATTCCGGAATTTCTGTTAGCGTGTGTTTCTTTCCTTAGTTTTTCGCTCGGTGCGAGTTACAGATGCGATCGGGAGTAAATTACCAGTACAAACTATTTCGGGATTGTTTAGCGTGGGCGTGTACCTCAGATTTTTGCTCGGTGCCAGTTGCGCCGGAAAATCTGAGCCCGGCAAGCTGTGCAACTGGTCACCCGGTGATTCTGATCCTCCCCTGTAGGAAGTTGGAGTTGTGGGAGGGGTGTTTGGCGGCCGCGTTCTCGCTTGGCGGCTTTTTAGGACCAGGGGATAAGCGAGTGGTGCCACCTACGACCGTCTCCGACGGCAGGCCGGGTCCGAGGTCCTTAGCCGAAGGAACTCCCACGCGGAGGGTAACTGGAGGGTAACACATTTTACCTTATTCTATCCCTTATCTTAACATGGGCCATATCATTGGCAATCAGGTATATGTTATATAGATTATTTTCCAGACGTCGATTCTTTGGATATAAGTTGTCTCTTTCTTCAGTGGCAAGGAAGTATATTGATACTGATCTAGAAGGCAACTTATTCCACAACGTCAAAATTTGGAATAACTTTTGATAAACAGCGTTTTCAAGGAGAAATTAATATATGTACATCTTGTAGTAATGGAGCTGTCATTTAAGCATGTCCTCTATATTAAAATTTAAATATTTTCCTTTAATTATATTTTCCATGAAATTTAATTTTTATTGCTATTTAAAATTTTCATTTCTTTACTTCATTTAATTTTCCTGACTTCATTTAAATTTCTTTACTTCAGTTCAAATTACTTTAGTTCGTTTAAAATTTCTCCACCAGTGAAATTTTGGTTTTCAAAAAATTTAAATCCATCCATTATAATTTAGGATGTGGAAACACTGATTTTGTGTAGTCAACGGTGCATTACATGAACAAATGCATTCGAGTTCAGTTTTGTGGGCAGCTGATGGAATTTTACCGGTAGCGACACGGAAGAAAAAGAAAGAAAGAGAAGTTAGGGACCGGATCGGGGAAGCCGGTCCCTTTCGTTGCTGGGATAATTGTCTATACAAGGCGTACCGGCTTTGTTGAAACTACGAATTTCATCAAATTTGCGTTGAGGATTACATCCTTGCTTGCGTGGGTAACTTCTCGATCAAAGTTACTTTAAGGTGATTCCATATGGTATAAATTAAAGTGCATCACGCGTTCTGGCTCTTTAACCTGTTGAAATGGTTTATAAAGCAGAAGGAAAAATGCACTTGTCTTGAACGATGACTCAGAAGAAATAAAGATTGAAAGAGGAGAGAAGCGCGCATGAGTTCGTGATTCGTTATCATCTTGTTATGGTTTATTCGTGAAATATTTGAAAAATCCCGTAAAATAGATAAAAAAAGGATTTTTGAATGTGGTTTCTAACGTATTTCCCTTGAGTGTGTGGCCCTGGCGTTCATTCGGCAACGTGAAATGCGTTTGAATATTGTGACGGTCGAATGTCGCTCCCGAAAGGGATTGTCGAAGCTTATTTCGGAGGAATAAAGGAAAATAGAATTTGTCGTGAAAAGGCGAACGAAAAGTGCCGTGAATACGAACATCGTTAGATGGCAATGATGGAAATTGGTTGGAATAGTGAATAAGCAGAAAGAAGTGGAAATTTGCACGAAATTGGTGGGCGACGGTTCTAGTGGGACCGATTTTCATGACTTGTCTCTGGTTTCCTTGCAACAAGGTAAATCTTATGGATTGATCGAACTGAGTGGACTGTGTACGGCAAGTCGTTATTGACAATAAAGTTAACAGACTTGATAATTTTTATCAAAGGAAATTCGAGGACGTGGAAATGCCAGATGGGATTCAGAAATGGATATCATAATATCTGAACGAATGGGATACTGTTTATTTTACGAATCAATGTTGGATACGGTGTGCTCGCAAGAGATAAGTGGCTAAAAGGAAATGGGATGATGTTTCCAGACAGTGGGATTTTGTTCATAACTGCAATTGAAGATCATCATCATCATGATTATAAGTTTGATATGGGTTGTATTCAAAGAGTAGCCATAACGGAACCACTTGTTGTTGTAGTTAACCTAAAGCAGTTTGTTTCGACATCATTAATAATTAAGGAAGTTGACTCATATACAGTGCCAAAGTGTTATTTGGAATTGTACTCACTACTTCATTTCATTTCCAGTATTTCACCACAGCAACAGCGGGCGCCCGGCGTGGATAATGGTACCCCTTTTGTGTTTATTATTTATAAATATTTGCATTTTTTAATCTTTCATAATTCCACCGAAACTATTTAATTAAAATTTAGCATGTGATGCTTGAAATACAAGTAACTTTAAGATAATTAATTACAAATTGTTTCGTTTTTTCGCTGCTTCGGCTTCCCGTACATGTTCCTCAAACCGAGTTGTCACTAATCTCTTAGTTTGACCTATATACATTTTCCCACATTTTACACAAGTTATTTTATATGCTCCGCTTTTTTCTTCCATGCTTTTCTTGTCCTTTTCGCTAGTCAAAACCGTTTTTAGCTTGTATTGCTTACTTGTGTTGATAACTTCGAAGTTGTACTTTTTCAAGACTCGGGACAGCTTTTGCGATATAGCAGAGTATGGAATACTCATTTTCGTTTTTCGGATGGTTTGATTTCGGGCGTTTTCTGCAAATAATCTTGTGAGCTTATTCTTAGCCGCTTGTTGCTGTTTTTTCCGGATCATATTTGTAATAACCTTTCCTTCAAACCCATTGATCTCCGCTGTTTCCAATATATATGCCTTTTCTTTCATGAATCTTGCTGCTGTCAATGGTACCTTAAGTAATCGATGGATCATGCTGTTGTACGCTGCCAATTTTTGAGAATACGTATGCCATGATGAAGCGGGGATCGTTCTCTGCGTATATGTATTTTTTCGGAAAATATCGAATTCCAATTTGCCCTCGTTTCTGATGAGCTGTAGATCCAAGAAAGGAATTTTATCATCTTTTTCCACCTCTATAGTAAAATTTATGTTTTTATGAATTTTGTTGATTTCTTCGAGTATCGTATTTGCTGCTTCTTTTGGTATGACTGCGATGACATCGTCAACATATCTCCACCATATTCTCGGCATAAAGCCTTTTTCTTCGATTAGTTTTTCTACGCTAGTCATAAACATTTCCGCCAACAATGGCGATAGTGGGTTTCCCATGGCTAACCCTTTTGTCACTTTGAAGAATTTTTTGCGGAATGTAAAATAATTTTCATTCATGCATAACGTTGCTAGATTACCATATTGTGCTGCTCGCCTTTTCCATTCCGTTGTAGTTCCATGATTTTGAATCCATTTCGTTAGCTCGAAGATCGCTTGTTTTGCTGGAGTGCTTGGAAATAATGCTTGAACGTCGAAGGATACTAACATTTCCTGTTCCGTAATCTTGACATCCTGTATTTTCTCTATTAATTCCATAGAGTTTTTTATTGAACGTTCTCCATATATATTACCCAGTTTTTTGCATTCCGCTATGAGCCACTTTGCTATATTGTATGTGGGAGAATTACCATCTGCTATGATCTCACGTAACTCTTCTCCTTCTTTATGTGTTTTTAGCTGACATCTAATTCGAGGTAACGACGGATTGGACATTTTCAACCTGTTGACATTTTCGAAAACACTGCCAGCAATCTTCAAAGCTTTGTTGACCCGTTTTATGCTATCCGGTAAGGGGTTGGCTCGTAGTTCGAAGAAGTTACCATTGTTTAACTTTTTGCTTACTAGCTCGTCGTATTCATTTTTTCCCATTAATACTATCTGGTTGCTTTTGTCTCCTTTTAAGTAATATACTTCTTTGCTTCGTAGACTTTTGACGACTTTTTCTTCGTTATTTATTTTATAGCTATCCGTACTCATTTTTTCTACTGTTCTTTTTACCTCCGTCCTTATATCGTCCTTCGTATCAGAGTCTAGCCACCTTATGCCTGCCTCTATATCCACAATGATATCTTCGAACGGGGGCTTCGTTTGAATCGCATGATTGAGCCCTTTGTTCAATAGTAAAAGTTCTTCGTTGGATAATTCAACATTAGATTTGTTCACCACAAAATTTGGTACCATTTTTACTGTAGGCTTGACCACTCTTACTACTCCTTGTTTACTTTTAAGATTTTCAAGTTTTTTGTTTAAAATTTTTTCTTTCCTAGAGCTTTCGCATTCGTATGCTGTTCTGATCTTATGTATTGCCACTTCTAATTTTCCCCCATCTATCGTGATTAGTTTAGCTAATTTCAAATGCTCATAGTATGCTTGCATGGTAATTTGTTCTAACTTGCCATATAGCATTGCAACACTTTTACGAACTAACTTCCTTTCAATTTCTCGTTCATAACCCTTGGCACGACGTTTTTACTTTTACTTTATTAATTAAATATGACTATAAAACAAGCGGGAAAAAGATTCTTAATGGAAAAAAAAAAGGTTGAGAATATTGTATTTAACTCGGATAATGAATTAATACAGGAAAAATAAAGGAAACAATACCCAACCTACATAAGATATGCAAAGCTTATCATCAAAAGCTTCATTGTTGACTTTTCTGCCACTTCCCTTTTAATCAAATTAAGTTGAGAAAGAAAAGGATTTTTTTTTTTTTGTGTGTTCTGCAAGGAAAATGAATGCGACGCCGCTGGCGACCACTACTAACACACCTTGCTGCTAGGTGGCTTGTCATTTCACGTTGGTTGTGACGGGCGCACATCCCACGTCAATTTTGTCGTGGGATGTCAAGAGAAATTGACAGCCACATGGTAGTGAAGTGTGCACGTAGGGGCCGCCACCCAAGAAGAGTCAGTTGTGAAAAATTCGCAACGCGATATTTGGCGAGTTTACCTTGAGTTGGCCGGTCGCGATTTAAGATTTGCCGGGTGGTTTAATATATTTATAAAGTGCACGTTAAAAATTCAATTATCTACCTCCAACAACTGAAGAGACTGCTTAGTAACTTCTACCTCGCATTACATTGAAAAGGGAGGGAATTTTTGCTGAAGAAAGTGGTTCATCAACGATCATCAAATGAATCAGGCTAGCAGGTTAATGTTAAAATACTAAATATTAAGAGTGCAAGTGCAGTGTTCACGATGTTGCAGGATCATAATGAGGACTTGGACATACCACGCGTAACTGGACAACTGAGACATCAGCGTGATAATATTATCCCATCGCTAGCACAGTACAAATTCATCTACGCCCTGTCAATAACACATTTGAAACGAGCTCGTCTCATTTAATAGCATCGTAAACTAATTGTCCATGAAAATCGCCAGATGGAAGGTGGAAAGAGGAAAAAAAAGATATTCTCATTATTCCTTACTACTATTATACCGCCACTACAAACCGAAAAAGGTAGTTCCTACATTTTCTCATTCTTTCGTTAGCAGTACTCATTGTTTAACGCCAAAAACCATTTGTTTTAAGAAACACAATTGTTTTTGTGTGTGTATACAAGAAGTCGTCCGAACATGTTACTTTAATGTAGAGTTGAATGCAGTTTAAAATTTACAATAACGAATAAATCAAGGAAGAAACACAAGACACTACAATAACGGAACTTGATAATAAAATATACAGTACTCCGTCTAAACAATATATAAGAGAAAACTACATTAGCACTTCTATTTCACATTCAAATGTCATTGGATTGGGAGATTTATTATTTCCACAAAAGTGTCGAAAAATTGCCATTATGCCTGTTGCAATCGTGAAGCCAAGTTATCAATTATAATTTTATGATTGCGATAAGTGGGCCACGTTGAAAAGAATTTATCATAGCCATCACATGAAAGTACTGTTAATGTGAATGTTACACCAACATCACACGGTGCTGCTAGCGATACGCCTGAAATACGAAAATACAAGAAACGTTGCAACTCGGAAATCGTATGTGCCGCACTTTGGTGTTAATTAATTAATAGGAACTAAGAATAATTTAATATTATTAGATCGATCCGGTCAAGGAAAGGGATGTCAACTTACTCGTATATCACGTAGGCGTTTCCAACAAATGGAAGTTTTAGAAGGTCAAAATATATTAGTAACGATATCTGGTAAAAAGAATCGTGTTCGATTGTAATATTTATCTTGGTTGAAATCGAAGATTCTGTGGACTGACGATTCATCAGATCAAGTTGAAAGGCGTCATGGCTGGATAAATGTTGGTGAACTGCAAGGCGCCATTCATTTTAAAATAGTGAAATATGGAAGGATTGAGTTTCTTGTGATTGCTTTAAAAGACTAAATTGAAATCTATGCATGGGCACCAAAACCTTATCATAAATTCATGGCATTTAAGAATTTCGGTGAATTGAGTCATCGTCCGTTGTAAGTAGATCTCACAATTGAAGACCAATCAAGACTAAAAGTAATTTACGGTTTCGCTGAAGATTTCCACGCTGTCGATTTAGATTCAGCCGCGGTGTATAACATATATCTTCCTAAGCATACTCAGGGTTCGATAGTACCACATTGTAAAGTGACTCTTCCCAATTCAAATGGCATGCAACTGCTACTTTGTTATGATAATGAAAGTGTTTATGTAACAACTAGTCGTCGTGTATCCACAAATATTGTGCTGCAGTGGGGCGAAATGCCAACGTCAGTGGCATACATTTGAAATGGTCAAATAATGGCTGGGGCAACAGGGCAATTGAAATTCGTTCCGTTGAGACAGGACATTTAGATGGCGTATTTATGCACAAGAAAGCGCAACTTTTAAAGTTCTTGTGCGTGCGGAACGACGAAGTGTTCTCCAGTAGTGCAAAAGGTGCTTCATCGTGTTAGATATACTTCATGACGCTGAATAAGCCGGGAATGGCTAATTACTTAAACAATTTATCAAATTTCTAATGTGGATATTCATACATGAGAAATGAAGTGAGAAGAAAATAGAGAAAATTGGTGAAAGCATAAAGTTCTGAACAATTTTCCGCTTCACGTACAAGCCGCGCGTACGTTGTTCAAACAATGCGTTTAAGATGCAGAACAAAAGTATTTCCTCTTCCTATTTTGTTACGGAAGCATATTTTCATTTCATTTTTTTTTATATATACATACAAATATATACTATTATTATATAATATGTAAAGGAACGCCATTCATACACAACTACAATTTTTACAAGATACTTGAGAAATATTTAGATTAAATATGAAATTATATATATATATATATATATATATATATATATATATATATATATATATATATATATATATATATATATATATATATATATATATATATGTATATATATATATATATATATATATATATATATATATATATATATATATATGTGGGATTGTAATAATAACGATGATGTTGATTCGATAAAAGATATTTATTTTATATAGTGATGCGGACTTGTAAATGAAAACAATATGAATTGAAGAATGATGGGAACGGCTCTCTGCTAAACTGCCTCTCACGACGTCTTCGATACGAATCCTTTTCAACATCCGTCTGCTATGTGTTTGTGCTCGCTAACCAGTTGTTCAATCACCCGTTATCTCGTCTGTGTCGTCTAGCAGGCCACTCGTTCCGGGTTGCCAGCACAGCTCGTTTCCCACATTCGGCCATCCTGAACTTCATCCGTCTCGGATGAAGAACCTTCGTCTTCATAGTCGGCATAACGGCGCCACGGTTTCATGTAGTCAGCACTTGTACTAGTTATCTTCGGACCCTCGGCACTGGCACTGACAACATCGTATCGCCCATTTCTTTTCACCTTCGTAACCTCGTACGGACCCAAAAACTCACTGGCTAGCTTTCTTCCAACAACAAACTGCGTTCTTTTGATAGCGACAAGGTCTCCCACCTTATAGATGTTTTCCGGCTTACGTTTCTTATTGTATTGCTGGCGGTTCTCCTCTTGAATTTTCTGGGTGTGTTCTCTGGCTTCGATTCGTCTCTGGTCTCTCTCGGCATTAAAATGTTGCACGTGTAGTTCCTCTATCATCTGTCGAATTTCAGTATGCTCTGCACCCCTGCCTCGTACCCCAAAGAGTAGCTCGAACGGCGTAGTTTTTGTAGCTCTATGGAAACTCGTATTCAGCGCGAATTGCAAACGGTCCACATACTTGAACCATTTCTCAGGATGCTCGATAGCCAGCTTCTTCAAAGCTTGCACTATATTGGCGTTGACTCGTTCAACCTGCCCATTTCCACGCGGCACTCCTGTAGTTGTTATCACATGATGTATGTTTTCCCGGTCACAGAACTCCTTAAAAGCTGCGGACGTAAAGGCAGCTCCATGATCACTGATTAACCGTCTCGGGTTTCCAAAGCTTCTCTGGATCTCGGCGAACTTCCTCAAGACTTCATCGGTAGACAACGTTTTCGTCGGAAACAGCCAAGTGTATTTCGAGAAAGCATCCACAACAACAAAAATATAGCGGTATGACTTACTGGTGGCATCCATCGGCCCCAAGTGATCCACGTGAAGAGTGTCCAATGGTTGATCACCCTTTTCTAGACAATGCAGCAACCCCTCTTGCTTTCCGGCTTTGCGACTTGCTAGGATGCACCGCACACAGTTTTGAATGCAACTCTCCACCTTCTTCTTCAAACTCAAGATGTAGTATTCGTTCTCAATTTGGAATATCGTCTTTCGTACGCCAAAATGACTCCGTTCGTGCACAGTTCGAATGACTTCTGATTCCATCGCTCTTGGTATACATAACAGCTCTCTTCCGGCAACTCCTTTGAACAGCAACGATCCTTTTAACGCATAGCCATCGTAATTAGGATTGGATTCCAGCACTTTTCTAATAGCTTCGATATGCGGATCCTTCGCTTGCGCTCGCTCTAACCTGACTATAAATTCGTCTCGCATCAAATATATCATCGTGGGAAATCGGCTTAATGCATCAGCGTGCGGGAGGCGACTTCCAGCTCGATGCTCCACTTCAAAGTCAAAATCTTGAATAAACATTACCCATCTCGAGGCTGCTAGTGGCAACTCCTTCTTTTCTATTGTCTGTCTAAAAGCACTGCAATCAGTGACCAGCTTAAAATGGATTCCCAACAGATAGTGTCTAAGTTTCCTGAAAGCCAAATAGACGGCCTTAACTTCCAAATAGTAACTATGAGCACTCTCGTCAGCACTAGTGGTTTTGCTGCTATAATAGTAAACAGGGTGCAACTGTTGATCTTCGCTTCGCTGGAACAACACAGCTCCAAATCCTCTAGCTGAAGCGTCCGTATGCAGCTCTGTTTCTGCTCCTCGTCGATAAATTTGTAAAACTGGGCAACTAGTAATAGCAGCTTTCAACTTTGTTACTGCATCTATTTGCGATGACTCCATGCGAAATTGCACTTCTTTCCTTAAAAGGTTTGACAATGGACGAGCAATCATTGCATAATTTAATATGAATTTTCTCAGGTACCCGGTTAATCCCAGGAAGGACTGTACAGCTTTAATATTTTGTGGCAATGGAAATTTTGTTACAGCGCGGACAACCTGCTCGCTTGGCTTGACGGTTCCGTCTGCTATACGGTGTCCCAAAAAGTCAATCTGCCGCTGCAAGAATCGACACTTTTTCCATTTAATCCGAAGCCCGTGCTTCATGCACACTTCCAATACGTACTTCAAGCGCTGTACGCCCTCTCTTTCATCCTTGGCCAGCACTATCACGTCATCCATATATGTTAACACGATCCCCTCGTGAATCAGCGGGTTGAAAATAAAGTTAATGAAACGCAAAAACACAGCTGGCGAGTTACAAAATCCGAACGGCGCGTACATGAACTCAAAATGCCCCTCGTTGGTGATAAACCCCGTATATCCAATACTCGATTCATCGACTGCTACATGAAAGAATCCGTTTTCTAGGTCTATTGTTGTAAACACGCGTGCGCCTTGCAGCTTGTCGATGACGTCCTCTATCAATGGAGTCTGGAAAATTTCTCTAATGACCTTCTTATTCAGATCTCTGTAGTCGACGCAAACTCGCGGCGTACCATCTTTCTTTCTTACGATGACTACTCTACTAGCATATGGCGACGTTGATCGTCGAATAACTCCATCCATCAGCCATTGAGAAATCTGCGACCTGAGTGCCTCTTGCTCAACAAAATCTAGTCGACTAGCCCGATGCACGACTGGCATTTTTTCTTTCAACTCGATATGCATCTTAAACGGTGGTTCCACTACGACCTGCGGCTTGTATGATTCGATTAATTCTTGCACCTCGTTTTGATATTTAGACGGTACTACTTCTAGCGGCAAACCATCGTCTTCTAATGTTGCAATGGACATAATAACAGCTTCGTCTTCAGCACAACAGTTTTTCAATTCAACACTGTCCCTCTTAATGATTATATCAGCAACGGCAGCAATTCCACGGCCCAGCACGCAATCAACACTCATGGCCCCATCTGGCACGACGTAAAACCATAATGACATTTTAATTTCATCCACCACGGCATCGGCCAGAAACTTTCCTTCCGCAGCAACGGAAACTCCTCCGAATCCAAGAAATGAACGAACAGCTGATTGAATTTGAATATTCGGTAATGTATGCAGCACAGTTTCCTTGATTAGATTCACATCACTGCCCGTGTCAATAAGTCCTCTTACTGAAACTCCTCCAATTGACACATTTTTCAACATCGGCGAATTATCAATGGACTTAACTTCAGCAACGTTCAACACTTTAGGGGTTTGGCTTAACGGACACTCCTTGGACATGTGTCCAGACTCACGACACTTGAAGCACTTTGTAGGGAAAGTGCACGCAGCTCTTATGTGATCAGCAGACCCACAATTAAAACAATATTTTTTATTTACTGCAAAACCAGCTCCACTGTTCAGCTTTGTGCTATTCAGCTCAATGGTATCGGCTCTTGATCGGCTCTCAGCTACAACTCTTGATCGGCTCTCAGCTACAACTCTGGATCGGCTATCGGCTACGGCTATTGCCTTCTCTTTTATGTCCTCGTAAATCTTCAGCTTTTTCTTCAACTGCTTTATGTCTTCAGCTCCATACAGCATCATTTTGTTAATTTCGGTGTCTCGTATTCCTTCGACTATGTACTCGATCAGCGACGCTTCATCTATATTACCACGAGCGGCCATCTCCTGCATTGCTAACACATATTCCATCATCGACTCGGAATTCTCCTTCTTTCGTTCTCTCAACACCCGATGTAGTTTGGCACCACTAATTTTCATCGAAAACTCCTTTTGCAGCAATCTTCGTAGTTCAATCCAGGACCGCACTCCTCTTTCAGCTTGTACTAATGTTTTGGCATCGCCACGAAGCGATTTTTTAGCAAACACAAATTTTTCAAGCTCGTTCCAAACAAACATGTCAGCGATTTCTTCGAAATCTGCAATCCAATTCTCAATAAGGTAGTGTCCACTACCATCAAATGTACGAATTGTATCTTCAACGTCTCGAAACGAAAAACTGCACTTTGTCATAGTGCCCGTCCTACGGTCACCATCAGCCCACGCGCCATTTGATTTTTCATTCTCGTCGTTCTCGCTTACATTCGCCATTTTATGGTACTTTTTCAAGCAACGTTTTTTGTTCGCGCTTGTTCTCGAATGACGAGGATCGCTCAATTCGTCATCGGACTCCGATTCGTCGTTTATGCGCAGTTGTTTGATGCTCATTAGTTTTCGCAGCAACAACAGTTCCTCATGTTCGGCATCAGCTCGACTCCTCTGCTCCTCCCTTACTCCTTGCGATCGTTTGCTGGTGTTGTCGTCGCTTTCACTACTTGCTTGCACATTTCGGTCCTCGATCTCGCGCCCTTCATCGATTTCCATTTCCAAGACCTCGAGATCGTTCAAACATCGACACAACTGGACGGCTAACTGTTCTTTTGTTTTCTGTTTCACATTTATCGATAAAATTTCACTTACTGTTTCTAACTGTACTTTGTCGAAATTATCACAAATGTACTTTCTTTTGTTTTCAAATTCTTCACTGTCTTCGCCTTTATATTCAAACCCACCGAACTCGCGTAATTGTCTACGATTTTTTCTACCGTCATCTCTCTCGAACACGACTTTATGCAGCACAGCTATACTAGACGCTTTCGTTCGCTGATGGGTCAAACTATCCCACACTAAGTCACCAAGTGTTAACTTCCTACTCGACATGTTCACTGCACTTTTCAATTTCTATTGTCACTGAATTTACACTGAATATCAAAGCACTATATAAAAATCCCAGTTTGATGAATCCGATTAATCAAGTATCCGATCACTCAATTATCCAATCCTGGTTGAGTCCCCAAAACTGTGGGATTGTAATAATAACGATGATGTTGATTCGATAAAAGATATTTATTTTATATAGTGATGCGGACTTGTAAATGAAAACAATATGAATTGAAGAATGATGGGAACGGCTCTCTGCTAAACTGCCTCTCACGACGTCTTCGATACGAATCCTTTTCAACATCCGTCTGCTATGTGTTTGTGCTCGCTAACCAGTTGTTCAATCACCCGTTATCTCGTCTGTGTCGTCTAGCAGGCCACTCGTTCCGGGTTGCCAGCACAGCTCGTTTCCCACATATATATATATAGGAAGGTAGTCAGGGTTGGGACACTTTTAGACTTTCCTCTGTATCTTTTGTTTAAATTCCAAATTGATCGATATTTCTGTCTCATATGAAAGTAAACTCGATAAAAATCAAGTTTTCCATCGGACAACGCAAAGCGCACCAATAAAAAAAAGTTATCAAAACAATAAAAAAACGAAAAATGTAGTCAGGGTTGGGACTTGTAGTCAGGGTTGGGACACTGGTAAAAATCTGCGAAATTTGTTCAAAAATAATTTGTAATGAAGAAATATAAAATCAATTTTGTTTATTTATTTAATATTACAGACTTTTGACGTGGAAACATTAGTCAGATTCACAATTTTGGCAAATGAAGTAACTCTTAGTAAGGTTGGCGCACTTCAGATGAACTTCTCTTTTGCACTCGCTGCAGGCAATGGAGTTGTTGCGATTCAAAACCCGTGGCATCGTTTCCAAGCAAATGATGCAAAAGTCTTCGTCATCATTTTCGTCTGAAGAAAGTTGTTTTCGTGCTTTCTTTGGTGGGCGACCTCGTTTTGCTGGTGTTTTTGGGTTCGATTTTGTAGTGTTAGATACTGAGCCTTTTTCCGGTGTTTTAGAAGCATCACGCTTTGCTTGTTTTTCTCGCAATTGCTGACGGTTGTCTGATGATGTTAAAATGGCACTTTTCATTGCGCGCCGTCCACGATTAGATGTTTTTACTGGCGTGGCCGCTTGCACAGGCCCAATCGATGACAAAATTTTGGAAAGGTCAGACTCACATGACGTAGAAGTCAAAGGCTCAGAACTCGCTACTTTCGCGTGCGTGCCAACAGAACTCGCTGCTTCCTTGTCCGCACCAACCTCAAGAGTATCCGAAACTATTATACGGCGCTGTAAATCTCCTTCAGTTTCTTCGTTCTCCTGAACAGCTCGCTCGTTTTCCCCACTAAACACAGCTTGAACGAAGTCGGAATCAGCGAAAATATCGGAGTTGTACGGACAAATACCAGTGGCAAGAAACCCGGCTTTTATATTCCGAGGAGTAAGCGCCAAGTCCAAGGTAGATCGGACTAGTTCTGGAATGTGTCTAATTTCCAGGGCTTTGCCGGCGTGATTCTTCTGCCATGCATTACATTGGGATTTGTAATAGGCTTTAACGGGACCAAACACTGAGACGTCTAAGGGTTGTAGGCGATGACTGCAGTGAGGGGGAAATGTGAGCATAGTGACGCCATTTTCAGCAGCGATATCTAATGCCTCGACGGAGAGATGCGACGTGTGATTATCTAACAGCAACAATTTAGGTGTTTGCTTTGAGACTTTTGTCTTATCAATGAAAAACTTGATGTACTCCACAAACTCTGTTTGCTGCATCCACCCAGACCCGTTTGCAAACCCAACTGCCCCAGGTGATGAATTCTCCATGAATGAAGATTGCATATTCTTTCTAGCGAATAAGAAGAACAGTGGTATTGAATTTCCTTCAGCATTCACTGCTAGAGCCATCGTCACCATAGATCCTCGTTCTTAAGACGAGATTTGCCCCACTCTTCTGGAGCCTCGCACGGAAATCACTTTTCCAATCTTGGTTGGCACTGTCGAAAATCCTGTTTCGTCCATGTTCTAGATGTCTGCCGCCTGATATGGATGCTCTGTCAGTACTGCGTCGAGATTAAT
Organism: Odontomyia ornata; assembly: GCA_963969285.1. Classification (NCBI taxonomy): domain Eukaryota; kingdom Metazoa; phylum Arthropoda; class Insecta; order Diptera; family Stratiomyidae; genus Odontomyia; species Odontomyia ornata. Next base: position 354,405,017 of record OZ017738.1, on the reverse strand, counting down.
AAAAAAATACTGTACGTTTTCTTTCGAAAACGATTTAACACGATGCAGGGACGTTTGCTCGGGAGTGCGCAGAGTAAGTTCCTTGTGGCGCCTCATGAACCCGTAATACCAATCACGGCCTGCCATTTTGTCGACATTCCAGATTTCAGGATATTTTATTTGGCTTTTTATGGCAAATTGATATGCCAGCTGTCTCAACTCAGTGACATTAAGACCATAATAGTAGTCGCTGCATTGCTTGATGTAGTTGACGAGCGCTTTCTCTTGTTGGGCCGTAAACACCTGAAAAAAAGAAAATACCGAATTCATAAATTGATGTTAAACTAATTTTTTTTTATTTTTCACACATATTTTGATACTCACTTGATTCGTGACACATGCAGCGTATGTACCAACATGTTGAATCGTTTCTAGCAATTGCTCGTCAGACACAGTAGAAATTTCTTCGTGTTTCTTCGACACAATGTCTACATATCGCCATAAAGTAGATTTAGGCACATTGTATTGCACTGCAGCAGCTCTCACGGCTTTGTTGTCCAACTTCACTGCTTTAACCGCCTGAACGGCATCTTTTAGATCAAAGTTGCCTCTGTCTGTTTTTCTTTTGAAGCGAGAAGTTCTAAAAACAAACAATTTTTTATTATGACCGAGTTTTAATTTCAAATTGTTATTTTTATTTATGTTATGTTTTATGTTTATTTTAGTATTGTATTTTTTTAGTGATATTTTTTTACTAAGTTTATTTTTGTTTCTTGGAGACAATTTTATTTTCTTAATTTTTTATTTCAAAATATATTGAATCGTATTGATAAAAATTATTACAATGACAAAAATATGTTAATCTCATTTTTTGCGGATTGCATAATAGTTGCGAAACAATTATTTACCTGATTTTAAAAAAAATGATATGTCCCAACCCTGACTACAGAAATGTCCCAACCCTGACTACAAGCACCATTTTATGCCACTTTAACCTTGAGACAAACAATTTGGTATTTCAACTTTACCCTCTGGGAACGTATTTAGGGGCATCTACAGATAAGAAATATATACTTACTTTTGCGTCGACATGTTTTCCCTCGGAGTTTTAAGGCAATTATGACGCACAAGGCAAAACTTTTCGAGGTATCCAAAACAAAACGACAACACAGTACTTTAACCAAGCAATCTTTGACACGAGCGATACACGGAAAAGTTTAACGTTACCAACAGAAGTAATACCACGCTTTGACATAGTTGGCGCGGAGTGTCTTGCTCGATATATAGGAGTGTCCCAACCCTGACAGCGTCCCAACCCTGACTACCTTCCCCATATATATATATATATATATATATATATATATATATATATATATATATGTATATATATATATATATATATATATATATATATATATATATATATATATATATATATATATATATATATATATATATATATATATATATATATATATATATATATATATATAGGAAGGTAGTCAGGGTTGGGACACTTTTAGACTTTCCTCTGTATCTTTTGTTTAAATTCCAAATTGATCGATATTTCTGTCTCATATGAAAGTAAACTCGATAAAAATCAAGTTTTCCATCGGACAACGCAAAGCGCACCAATAAAAAAAAGTTATCAAAACAATAAAAAAACGAAAAATGTAGTCAGGGTTGGGACTTGTAGTCAGGGTTGGGACACTGGTAAAAATCTGCGAGATTTGTTCAAAAATAATTTGTAATGAAGAAATATAAAATCAATTTTGTTTATTTATTTAATATTACAGACTTTTGACGTGGAAACATTAGTCAGATTCACAATTTTGGCAAATGAAGTAACTCTTAGTAAGGTTGGCGCACTTCAGATGAACTTCTCTTTTGCACTCGCTGCAGGCAATGGAGTTGTTGCGATTCAAAACCCGTGGCATCGTTTCCAAGCAAATGATGCAAAAGTCTTCGTCATCATTTTCGTCTGAAGAAAGTTGTTTTCGTGCTTTCTTTGGTGGGCTACCTCGTTTTGCTGGTGTTTTTGGGTTCGATTTTGTAGTGTTAGATACTGAGCCTTTTTCCGGTGTTTTAGAAGCATCACGCTTTGCTTGTTTTTCTCGCAATTGCTGACGGTTGTCTGATGATGTTAAAATGGCACTTTTCATTGCGCGCCGTCCACGATTAGATGTTTTTACTGGCGTGGCCGCTTGCACAGGCCCAATCGATGACAAAATTTCGGAAAGGTCAGACTCACATGACGTAGAAGTCAAAGGCTCAGAACTCGCTACTTTCGCGTGCGTGCCAACAGAACTCGCTGCTTCCTTGTCCGCACCAACCTCAAGAGTATCCGAAACTATTATACGGCGCTGTAAATCTCCTTCAGTTTCTTCGTTCTCCTGAACAGCTCGCTCGTTTTCCCCACTAAACACAGCTTGAACGAAGTCGGAATCAGCGAAAATATCGGAGTTGTACGGACAAATACCAGTGGCAAGAAACCCGGCTTTTATATTCCGAGGAGTAAGCGCCAAGTCCAAGGTAGATCGGACTAGTTCTGGAATGTGTCTAATTTCCAGGGCTTTGCCGGCGTGATTCTTCTGCCATGCATTACATTGGGACTTGTAATAGGCTTTAACGGGACCAAACACTGAGACGTCTAAGGGTTGTAGGCGATGACTGCAGTGAGGGGGAAATGTGAGCATAGTGACGCCATTTTCAGCAGCGATATCTAATGCCTCGACGGAGAGATGCGACGTGTGATTATCTAACAGCAACAATTTAGGTGTTTGCTTTGAGACTTTTGTCTTATCAATGAAAAACTTGATGTACTCCACAAACTCTGTTTGCTGCATCCACCCAGACCCGTTTGCAAACCCAACTGCCCCAGGTGATGAATTCTCCATGAATGAAGATTGCATATTCTTTCTAGCGAATAAGAAGAACGGTGGTATTGAATTTCCTTCAGCATTCACTGCTAGAGCCATCGTCACCATAGATCCTCGTTCTTGAGACGAGATTTGCCCCACTCTTCTGGAGCCTCGCACGGAAATCACTTTTCCAATCTTGGTTGGCACTGTCGAAAATCCTGTTTCGTCCATGTTCCAGATGTCTGCCGCCTGATATGGACGCTCTGTCAGTACTGCGTCGAGATTAATAAAAAAATACTGTACGTTTTCTTTCGAAAACGATTTAACACGATGCAGGGACGTTTGCTCGGGAGTGCGCAGAGTAAGTTCCTTGTGGCGCCTCATGAACCCGTAATACCAATCACGGCCTGCCATTTTGTCGACATTCCAGATTTCAGGATATTTTATTTGGCTTTTTATGGCAAATTGATATGCCAGCTGTCTCAACTCAGTGACATTAAGACCATAATAGTAGTCGCTGCATTGCTTGATGTAGTTGACGAGCGCTTTCTCTTGTTGGGCCGTAAACACCTGAAAAAAAGAAAATACCGAATTCATAAATTGATGTTAAACTAATTTTTTTTTATTTTTCACACATATTTTGATACTCACTTGATTCGTGACACATGCAGCGTATGTACCAACATGTTGAATCGTTTCTAGCAATTGCTCGTCAGACACAGTAGAAATTTCTTCGTGTTTCTTCGACACAATGTCTACATATCGCCATAAAGTAGATTTAGGCACATTGTATTGCACTGCAGCAGCTCTCACGGCTTTGTTGTCCAACTTCACTGCTTTAACCGCCTGAACGGCATCTTTTAGATCAAAGTTGCCTCTGTCTGTTTTTCTTTTGAAGCGAGAAGTTCTAAAAACAAACAATTTTTTATTATGACCGAGTTTTAATTTCAAATTGTTATTTTTATTTATGTTATGTTTTATGTTTATTTTAGTATTGTATTTTTTTAGTGATATTTTTTTACTAAGTTTATTTTTGTTTCTTGGAGACAATTTTATTTTCTTAATTTTTTATTTCAAAATATATTGAATCGTATTGATAAAAATTATTACAATGACAAAAATATGTTAATCTCATTTTTTGCGGATTGCATAATAGTTGCGAAACAATTATTTACCTGATTTTAAAAAAAATGATATGTCCCAACCCTGACTACAGAAATGTCCCAACCCTGACTACAAGCACCATTTTATGCCACTTTAACCTTGAGACAAACAATTTGGTATTTCAACTTTACCCTCTGGGAACGTATTTAGGGGCATCTACAGATAAGAAATATATACTTACTTTTGCGTCGACATGTTTTCCCTCGGAGTTTTAAGGCAATTATGACGCACAAGGCAAAACTTTTCGAGGTATCCAAAACAAAACGACAACACAGTACTTTAACCAAGCAATCTTTGACACGAGCGATACACGGAAAAGTTTAACGTTACCAACAGAAGTAATACCACGCTTTGACATAGTTGGCGCGGAGTGTCTTGCTCGATATATAGGAGTGTCCCAACCCTGACAGCGTCCCAACCCTGACTACCTTCCCCATATATATATATATATATATATATATATATATATATATATATATATATAGGAAGGTAGTCAGGGTTGGGACACTTTCAGACTTTCCTCTGTATCTTTTGTTTAAATTCCAAATTGATCGATATTTCTGTCTCATATGAAAGTAAACTCGATAAAAATCAAGTTTTCCATCGGACAACGCAAAGCGCACCAATAAAAAAAAGTTATCAAAACAATAAAAAAACGAAAAATGTAGTCAGGGTTGGGACTTGTAGTCAGGGTTGGGACACTGGTAAAAATCTGCGAAATTTGTTCAAAAATAATTTGTAATGAAGAAATATAAAATCAATTTTGTTTATTTATTTAATATTACAGACTTTTGACGTGGAAACATTAGTCAGATTCACAATTTTGGCAAATGAAGTAACTCTTAGTAAGGTTGGCGCACTTCAGATGAACTTCTCTTTTGCACTCGCTGCAGGCAATGGAGTTGTTGCGATTCAAAACCCGTGGCATCGTTTCCAAGCAAATGATGCAAAAGTCTTCGTCATCATTTTCGTCTGAAGAAAGTTGTTTTCGTGCTTTCTTTGGTGGGCGACCTCGTTTTGCTGGTGTTTTTGGGTTCGATTTTGTAGTGTTAGATACTGAGCCTTTTTCCGGTGTTTTAGAAGCATCACGCTTTGCTTGTTTTTCTCGCAATTGCTGACGGTTGTCTGATGATGTTAAAATGGCACTTTTCATTGCGCGCCGTCCACGATTAGATGTTTTTACTGGCGTGGCCGCTTGCACAGGCCCAATCGATGACAAAATTTTGGAAAGGTCAGACTCACATGACGTAGAAGTCAAAGGCTCAGAACTCGCTACTATACATATATATATAATAAATTAATTACTATATATATATACATATAATAAATTAATTAAAAATTTGCAAACACTAGAAGTCGTAGTCTAAGGTACAAAATAAGTTTTCTAAGAAACAAAATATTAGCATTAAGTAAATAAACAAGAAAAAGAAAGGTGAAACGCGCATAAAAGTTATATTTAAATTTAGAACAAACAAAACATGATAAATTCAGATATCAGTTTTTATCACGAAATTGTTTTATGTAAAAGTATCAGTAAACAAACAGAAACTTAGGGTTTGAGAAAATCCGCTGAGGTCGGTTTCGCGTCGCGCGCGGTACGCCTTACCTCAGTTGATTTTGGTTTTTCTTTAGCGTAGTTTTTTTTCGTATTTAAATTAACGTAGTGTGCTTTTCGGTACCGCGTCGTTGAGATTCGGGAACGCGAAATGGAGATTAGATTTTTGTTCTTTGACTGATTGATGAAGAAATACGAAGTAACGTAAAATAGGTTTCCTCTCCGTATGGTTTTATTTTGTGACGCGTTTGAAAACGGGCATGTATTGGTGGCTGGAGATTGTAAATGAGCGTAATCCATTCGGAGACCCGCGACCGAAATCCTCTCCGATCTAGCTGGCCGACAAGTAGCCACCGCGTGAATGGATTACGGTGCACGGATTGGTTGACCGGTGGGTACCATCCGTTGGCACTACTCAGACTTAACGTCTAGAACCGATGAGAGGTCGGTTCCTCGTTCGGACGTAGAGACTCAAAATCATTACAAATTGTTAAATCGTACATTTCGGTCTTTCCATTTTGTCCGATCTAGCCGGGTATAGGACCTGCAACGGTGGAAGGCTTTTCGAGTAATATGGGCTAGCCATCGGGCACGCTTCTGCTGTTCTTAGTTTCAGGGGCTCTTGCCGGGTTGAGTGGCCTTCCGCTAGCGTGCCCTTCTCATGGCATAGGATTATGTGACCCGATGACATAATTCTATGACATATATCGGTCACATCTATATTTCTCGTTTGATGGGAGGGCTCATGTAAAGTATGTTTGTATGAGTTTTCCCCTCAAAAGGGAAATATATGGCCACTTCCACATTTGGATCTTGATCCGGTTGGGCGGGTGCGGGCACCACATTCATCCGGTTGCCCCACTCCTATTTGTGGGCCATAAGAATCGTCGGGTAACGGACGAAGTCTACTCAAGTCCGTCTGTTTTGACTCGTTTCGGCTTATTCTCTGAACAAGCAAGACCATCGCTGCAGTCCTCTACGGACGTTTTTAATACCTACGAAATGGCGCCCAACGTGGGGCCCCATTTTGTAGTGAAAGTGTATGTATGAAATGTCCGTAAAGGACTGCAGCGATGGCCTGCTGCATTAGCATACTAATGACCTTTGGGTTTTTCACACGGATTCATTTTATTTGTTTTGCTTACAAATACAAAATTTTAACTTAATCTACTTTGAGCTTAAAAACTTGCTCGTTAGTTAATCTACTATAGTAATTCATATGGTAAAATGTCAAAAATACTGACATCGTAATAAAAATATTTATAAAAATCTTATTTTTCTATTTTTTTAGTTGTCCTTGGCGTTGTACATGCCGCCTCTGGTCAAGCCGATTTTTTCCCGATTTTTTAACATCTTTCAGGTCTTTTTTATATTCTTTATATAAAGAATACACATCATGTAAACAATCTATAAAAAAAGGATAGGTTTTCAATTTTTATATGTAACTTAAATCAAGAAATTTAAGGCACCGTATAATGTTGAATTAAAAAATTTGTATTTAGTCAAGGGTTTCATGCTTTTTCGCCCATCCCAATTGATTTTCGGCGATAATGTTTCCCCAATTACTTCAGTTAGATGATTGGAAACTTTTCCTTGATTTTTTTATGGATTAATAGTTTCTGTTTGGGAATCATATTATTAGTGATGATTTGAAATGAATTGAAATAAATTATCGCTTACTATATTTTTTTCAAAATCTGGCTCCGATTTTAGTCGTTCCTCTAGATTTTCCATATCTTCAAATTTATTAAGTGAGAATTTGTATACCTCGGCAACCTCTTGTCCGAAAAGCATTTCGCATATTTTATTAATTTTAACAGATTGCTCTGCAATGGCCAGATCTTACTTCTCAACTAGTTTCTTGATATCCTTTTAAGAGTCTTTTATATCTGCGATTTCAAAATATGCATCAGTACAATAATGATCATTTAATGTATTGAAAATTGTTACCTTTAAGGTCACAAGCATAATAATCCGGGTGAATAACAGTCGCATTTGATGATATCGTTGAATTGTCAGGTATTATTTGATTAAATTGGCTGGTATTGCTTGATACTGCTAAGTGAAATGGCTGTTGGTCATGAGGTTGATAATTTTCTGCAACAATGATCTATTATTTATTTACGGATTTCCATGAAAAGTATTATTAAACAATTACCTGTTTCTTCATTCATTTTGATTTGCAATGTATATATTATGTATAGTAGATGATTACAGGTATATTTAAACTCCTTTAGTGCTTAGCCTTTTGATGCAGAATCGGTATAAGAAAATACTTCTCCTGATCAATAGATATAAGAAAGTGTTTAATAAATTTAGAATCTAAAAGGCAAATTTGTTCTTATTCTGATAACTGCAGCATTTCCTTCACAACTGGAGCATTTGTTCAAATAAATAAATCAGTATCAAATTCTTTAGGCGCAACACAGTAGCAAGTAATGTTCTTATAAATGCTCGTGAAAAATGTCCTTAAATACTACGATGCCAGTGTATAAAATCAATTGGCGGAATTCTGTCCCTTTCCACTTTGGAAGTTCTTCAAAACTTCTTGGTCTCCTGCTGAATACTCTAGGAACAGGTTTTACTGATTGCAACAATTCTACTGAAAGCCTCAGCTTTGCTTCCTTTGAAATATGAAAGGTCCTTACTGTTGTCTTGTACATAATTTTAGTTATAGTTGTTTTACTTAGAACAAGATCAATCAAATGTAGGATTTCGAATGGAAATTGTGTTATTAATTTTATGCCAAAGCTTTCCAATATATTTTGTTTATCTTTATATTGTTGGCTATGGTGATCTATATCGATACGACATAAAAAGCTTTCATCTGTCCTCAAACGACCGATAGGGCGCCATGTTATGTGCTGGTGTTCCGCAGGAAAAATAAAAAAAAAACATAATATGCATTAAGAAGAAAAGCATGATGGATGTAGTAATAGCAACTAAGGAGTTGCTCTCGCAGCAAAAAAAAAACGGTATTCAGCAAAGGTTGCTGACTAAACAAAAACAGTTTCCTTATGGAACCACATAAAGTCACATGATGGTGACTGAAGAGGAGATCTTTTTGGTTCCACGGCTAGCTCTTCGCGTATGGGGGTGGGTTGAGAGACAGAAAGAATTTTTTTGTTTTTAAAGAACTCCATAATGTCGAACACGCGCACACACACACACACACACACTAAAATATTCACCAGTGCGTCATGGATTCTGATAAATTCCTGAAATTAAATTGAATTGAATCAAACAAAATGAAAACTAGGCTTAATCCAGCTCATTGAACTTATTTAATTATTTCAATTTTTCTAGCCTGTTTTGATTGTAAAATGAATATTTATTTTCGGAATGTTTTATCAGTGCTCTAACAATATTCAAGTGAGTCTTAAAGTATTTTCAAATTGAGATAATTACATACAAACTACAACGGCACTATATTTTTAAACAGATTCCACCTATTATTTGCTCATCGACAGATTCACTCATCAGCCTCTTTATCGAAAAATGTATGCTTTGTCAAATGCATTAAACTTAATTTTGAAATGTAGCTTAAAACTGGAATCCGAATTACAGTGAATTCAAGTAAGTATACCCTAACTAGAATAAATGATTCAATCAACACATTAAATAATTTAGAATCATTTTTATACAATGAATTTCCGCTATTTTTGGTCTCAAAAGGTTTAATATTGGGTTTAATCTTAAAAACGACTTTTTCTTATCCATAAAAGGTCTCTACATGAACATAAATCATTTGTTATAAATACTGCTCATCTATGCCAGATGGTGTTTTCACTTTTGTTTCAGATTTCGAGTATTATGACCATATTCGAATTTGAAATGTTGCCTAGCATCTGCAAGCCATGTTGTCAAGTGGTTGAATGTTTCTCTACGGGTTATATCATACACAAGCAGAGCTCCTGCTGCACCCCGATATTGGGAATGGGTAATTGACCTGAATGCCTCCTGGCCTGCTGTATGCCAAATTTGCAACTTTATTTGTTTTCCATCAATTATTATCATGCGAGCACCAAACTCCGATCGTTAAATCATGGACGGGTTGAAATCGCTTGTCCGTGAACTGTAACAAGAGACACGACTTCCTGACTCCTTTTGAGAAAAAGTAAATAAGCAAAATATTGATTACGGCAGTACATATTGCTGATAAAGGAAGCGCAGCAAATTTTCCGTGGTAACATATGTTACCGAATTTCCTCATATGCGATTAGTCTATGTCGGAGGACTTCGATGGCTTTCCTCGAATACTGTTAACAGCGAACAGACATGTTAATGTTTGTGCATTTGCTGATACTTCGAAAATTACTCCAACAATAAGACGTCAGCGACGCCCAGACAAATGACACTTACGAATACAGACGCATTAAACTTAATTTTAAAATGTAGCTTAAAACTGGAATCCGAATTACAGTGAATTCAAGTAAATTTACCACTAACTAGAATTCGAGTACCAACCTGATTATAAGAAGGGCATCCATAATAAGCATTATGGGACATTGTTGATGTCATAAATGCCCTTGCAGGAGCATCACAAACAAATGGTCTTATAATCAATTGGCACTTTAAATTTTTAATTTCAATTACATTTTGATCTATGTCTTTCAACTGGATAGAAAACTTTTCTAGGAACTTATCAACACTTTCAGGCTTAGTGCAACCGACAAAACATCCATAATGAAAGGTCAAAGATCACTTCTGTCACAAACAGTACTTAGAAAAGGCCGTCTATATTTACGTCAATACGAATAACTTGATTATTAACAATGCTTAAATCACTATATTTTTGATCATTTTCACAACACCAAAGTGTATGTAACTACCAGGCTTAACGTCCGTTATAACACTTCTTTCTATTTTGTTTATTTCGAGTATTGTAAACACAGAACAAGGTAAATCCAACCCATCACTTTTTAATATACCTTATAATTTATTGGCATCACTATGCGAAACATTCTCAGTCGCTATCCAATAAGCCAATTTTTCCTTCAACGAACTTTGCGACTCAGTGTTCAAATCACCTAAATATTCAATGTTATCACTGTTGTTAATATCTTCGGTAATGAAATTATCACTTTTTAAATTAAAGGCTGGCAATTCACTGTTATTTTCAGCGTCACGCTCAGAATGGCTACTATTTCCGAAAATTTTTTGCTTCGCCTGCTGCACAAGTCGTTTATAGTGGCGTTCTGAATACCCGAGCGTATTCGCAGCAATCATGCACTTTGCCTCAATATTATTTTAACTTTTCACTTTCAGTACTTAAAACAGACTATTCCCTTGACTCCAGAAAGAAGACTTCGCACTGTACTCAAATCAATCTCGCAATTTGTGTATCATCTCTTCACTTATTTTGTATATTTACTTTTCGTTCAAAGCAAATTTATTCTAAGGGACCTCGAAATCACAGAAGTACCAGAAAGAAAATTCCACATTGAACTCGAATCAACCACGCAATTTTTAGCGTCATCATTTCACTTAATTTGTTTTTTTAGTTTTTTGTTAGGGACCTCGATATCACACTTGAAAGAAAATTTAAACGTGCACTCAAATCAACAGCGTAATTTCATATATCAGCATTTCACTTGATTTGCTTGTTTTGTTTTTGTTTGGAAGGGACCGCAAAATCTCAACAGTTTCATGGTCCCTCTGCGTTTTGAGAAAATTTATTTGAACTTTTCTTGCTGGCCTATATAAACATGAAAATGAGCCTTAACTAAGACTTATATTAATGATCGTTCTTTTTGCTGGGTAGTCAGCTGAGCTCGGTCTTCTATGTAATTGACTGACACTTGTGCCAGACCATCGGCACGAAGTTCTGCTTAGTGTACACCCCTTTTCCTTGAATAGTTGTTGATGCTGGGTTCATTGATTGTTGTGGAGGCTCTGTAATTGACAAGTGCAGCAACGTGTTATGTGTATTTCCACAATGTTTGCATCAATGTCATTTTTTAATTTCATGTTGTCCAAAGCACTTGAAGCATAACTTCGATTTCTTGATGACATCTCGATGAGTTTAAACGCTAGCTTGCTTGAAAGAACTGCGTTCAAAAGACGTATGTGTTGCGTTGTTACGACAACAATCATTAGCATATGCGAATACTAATTGCTCAGAATTCCATAACAGTTAATAACGCCCCCATGCCTCGCTTACGACACGATACGACAACAATCAATAGCGTATGCGAATACCAATTACTCGAAAATTCATAACGGTTATTCACGATCCTAATCATTCATCGCACGAGCCAACAAGCAATGTATGCTTTACCGCCCATACTAAGGGAACGGCGACACCCTAAACATAGTATATAAGAACTTATATCTTACGCTTCATTGGTCAAGTCACTAAATTGGTTCTACCGCGAATCCCACACGCATACATGGTAGTCCATACAATTGCCATATTGAGAGCACATGGGAAACATGTACACAATTGAATGTGTGTACTTTGCGCAGTCCGCTCAACTGAGTACCAATTCGCCGCGACAAACAACTCAGAAATTATATGAGGAGAAGTCGTCGAATATTCAGATATATGAATACTGAAGACGAAAAGAGCAAAAGCATGAGATTGGAGCTAGCGTTCCTTTTCATGCAACAAGATTGTTCCCGAGGAACTAGAGAGGAATGAATTCGTAAAGCAGGTTAAGGGGAACTAGCACACTTACAAACTCAGCGTTTTGCGGATTAACTGTATCGAAGGTCTATGACTCCCACTAGCAATGCAAGCAATTTGTTTGTATTTAAGCTAGTGGCGAATTGGACGAAGGACCGAGTATCAACGTAAGTTTCGAGGAGAGACAGCCGAGGACGTTTCGCATCTAGAAGTTCGCCGCAAAGAAGCGCCATTTTCCACCATCAAATAGAACGTAAGTAAAACGAGCTAAAGCAGAGTTTCTTTAGGCCTAAGCCGGTGAAATTCTAGTTTTAGCCAACTTATGATTAAATAGAGTTTGAAAATAATCTTTAATGAGCTAAAACTGAGTTTCTTTAGACCCAAGACGGTTAAACTCTGGTTTTAGCCATTTTATGATAAATTAACGCTCAGAAATAATCTTTTACTTAACGACCTTTTTGGCAATCTCCATTTCATTCGGTAATTCTTTTTTACGTATATAGTGAAGGAATCCACGGGAGACGGAGTGCTCGGAGTTTCTTTGGGCCCAAGCCGGTGAAGCTCTGGTTCTAGATTTCATCCGCGTGCACCACTGTATGCAAACAATGGTACGAGGGTCGCAAGCCCGGATTAACTGCAGGGCGCACCTAGACCAGTTGTAACCCCCCCTTTTGTCTATTTGCAGGCCGCGCTTACCGGACCCAACAGCCCAGACGAGGAGCCTGGCAACAACACTAGACCTCTGGAAGCGAGGTGCACCAAGCCCAGCCTGGAAGAGGCACTCCGCGCTGATCCGTTAGCGGTCCCCGACCGGTACTAAGGTACCCGAGGAAAAGGGAGCCAACTCGGAAACCGCGGACAACCCCGGAGCCCACTCCCCGGGGTTCCACTCAAGGCACGCGACAAACAATCACCCTCGAGGCGTACTTAGTCCGCCTAGCAGTCCCGCTGGACGTAGGAGACAGGGAGACACCGGCGGAAACGAAGCGTAATGGTAGACGCGTAAGGCTGCGGCAGGAGCTGGGCAACCTACAGCGCCTCGCGAGAGGCGTGGTTTCCGACGAGGAGCGGGAGTTCTTCACAGCCTGGGCCAGGGCACTCAAGAAGCAGATTAAGGAAGAGCGAAGAACCAGGCTAGCGGCCAAACGAGTTCCAGAAGCTTTGTCAATCGGTAAAAGAAAATAAAGACCAATTTTAGTAAAACGAAAAATAAAAAGGTTCTTCTTATTTCTAAAGGACAGCGCTTTCCCCCTCTACGTATCAAGGCTTGTGTAGAGTGTGAAGAGGTGCGGTCACCACGCCAATACGGGCAGGGTGGTTGCATACGTGTAACAGCGTTGCACATTGGACATGATATCTTTAAGCCCACTTGAATTGTGCTCATCTTAACTGCCTTGGTTTTGGCTTTCTAGGACACAAAGCTTCAAATATCAAAAAGGATAGAATTTCTGAGATGTCCCGCTGTCATTCTCTTCTAGATTCCTCATCAAGTTTTTGGTTCCGCATATACACTGATGTGAGTGCAAATGAATCCGCCTTCAATGTTTGAACACTTGCTAGAAGTTGATTTACATTATCTTGTGCTATGACACGATGATTATCATATCTTTCGCATAACAAAGCCCATGCAGACTCGAAGTTGTCTTCAGTTATACTCAAATGGTATATGAGTTGCTCAGGTTCTCCGCGGAGGGCAGCCCAAGATACTGCAGCTTTTGTACCTTCGTTAACTGTTCATTCTTGTTCACGATGCTTTGATATAGGTCCCGATAACTGTTCATTCTTGTTCACGATGCTTTGATATAGGTCCCGGAATGAAAACCAGTCTGCAGAGCTGCCGCTAAAAGATGGTATTCTAACTTTTTCTAATTTAACGGCGTTAAGCTTAATGGCATCTAGCTTAATGGGGTTAGATAGTGCTGAACCCGTACCTTCAGTGGAATATCCATTAACTTAGGATTGAAACAGAGTGAGGTAGTCCAGCACTCGAAGTTCCAAATTTTCATACTCTGTGTTGTATTTTTCAAGCTCAGCACACCACACAGAGGAGTATTTGACTCAATAAGCTGGCCAAAATTATTTCGCTTGATTTTTTGATTTATTTTGATGAAATAAGATGACCTGCGATAATCTTTTGAAATTTTGATCAATCAGACGTCAAATTATTAGCATTCGTTTTAAAAAATGCATGAATATATAAAAATAAACATTTATTTATGCAAATCCAGGGAACAAAAATACAAAAATTGGTCTCAAGCGGGATCACATGTTTCTTCATCTGGTGTTTCGTTGGAATCACTTTGAACTGCCTGGGAATAGATCACTGGTTCATAATTTGGGTCATTTTCCCAAGGCAGTAGCATTTGCAGAGCAGCTTGAGTAAACGATTTGGATTTTTTTCGGTGCTTTTGGTCTTTTACTACTAAAGTATGGGTCGGACGTCAAGAGTAGGCGATTGATCACATCCATATTACACTGTTCTCTGGAGAATTTTCAAAAGTAATGTTGGGGAAATTGTTGGAAATGCTTATTTCGAGCTTCTGATACTTCTTCTGATAGACTCCCAGTAGGTAGAAGAGATTGTTTTATTATGACAGGACTACGTTCTAGTATCTTGTAGACAGTAGGTGTCAGTGGGCACCATGGATACAAGTTAATATAAAGTTCAGCAGTTTCATTACAATAGACTTGAAGTTTATTTGTGTCGATATTATGTCAGCTCCTTCGCAACAGTAGTGGGAGTTATATCAAGCAGACATTATATCGCCATAAACAAATTTCAAGTCTATTGTAATGAAACTGCTGAACTTTATATTAACTTTATATTAACCTTACAATGAAGTTTTTGTTGATTCCAGTAATACGAAAAGATAACTCAACATTGCTAAAAAATCTTCTGCTCGTATTGCCGTCTTTACTTGTTTCAGACCCCGGCTTTGGAACATCCACAATAAGACCGAGTTCATTTTGAAATTGTTCTTAGATTTCTTTTTTCCTTGAGTTTACTATAGCTTTCTCCGCTTCCGCTCTAATTTGTCATTTGTAATGTCTTCATGTTCTTCTCTAGGTTTCAAATTTGTGATTTATATCTTGGTAGTATGTAATAGAAAGCAATAATTTTACTTATCCAAGCGGTTTAACCGCAGTGAGTATTGGCGAGGATCCTTTTGATCCGCTAGCACTCTGGTTGCTAAGAGCTGCTGTGTATTGCAAAGGATGATTACCTCCTTGCAACTATTCTTTCTTCTAACGACGAATTTAATTCGCCGCTAACCCACAGAGTAACACGGAATAGAAGATAGGTTTCGTGTTTTAAATTAAACTGTATTTTCTTCTATTGTATATTGCTATTTATACTATTACTTACACGCTATGCCCTATTTAATTTATTACACATAAATTCTCTACGAAAATACAAACTCAAGAACCTACTTAAATTATTACTCATAAATTTTCTATGTTTCAATTTTAAACTCTAAACATCAACATTATTTCACCCCAGAACAATATCATATCAGTCACCCCAAACACTACCATTTCAGTCGCGTGACTCTTTAACTAAGCAAGCCTAAGCCGGGTTTTGAATAACACTTTTAATTGTACCCGTAGTAGTAATTTAAGTACGAGTACTTGTAGTATTGATTTTAAAAAGTAAAAAAAAAATAGATATATCCCATACTGGGAGATAGGTAAGTTGCTGCGAAAGTATATGCCACTTCAGGTTCGGCTTTAAGTGGACAACAACTTAATTTGGAAGGAATGTCTAGAACCACTTGCCAACAACATTTGTAATGATTTTCTACCATTTAAGTCCAACGCGGAACCGACCTCTCATCGGTTCTAGACGTTAAGTCTGAGTAGTGCCAACGGATGGTACCAACCGGTCAACCAATCCGTGCACCGTAACCCATTCACGCGGTGGCTGCTTGTGGGCCAGCTAGTTCGGAGAGGATTTCGGTCGCGGGTCTCCGAATGGGTTACGCTCATTTACATATTTTCAGCCACCTGTACACGCCCGTTTTCAAAACGCGTTACAAAAACAAAACCATACGGAGAGGAAACCTATTCTACGTTACTCCGTATTTCTTCTCATAACCAGTCAAAAAGAACAAAATCTAATTTTTATTTCGCGTTCCCGAATTTCCGACGCGGTCTTTCGGGAAAAATTTAAAGCCTTTGACTTCGAAGCCATTCTTAGTGAATGCCTCTTTAATATCTTCTTCGGAACAGGATGATGGAATGTTGCTTAAATGCAATGTTGCTGATGGTGGATAGATATTTTGATAGTTTTTGCTGCCAGGTTTAAATCGTATTTAATATAAAAACATTTTTGGAAATAGTCATGCATGAACTTACCGAGACAAAAGAAATTGTGCATTGTTTTATATTTTGGCAAGCACACTTTGTCGGACAAACTGCCAATGTCACTCGAAGGATGCACACGAATAGGAAAATCCGCCAACCTTGGATAAGTAGACTAATGGAGCACTTTCTTCACTATTATTTATTAGATTTTAAGTAGAAAATTTTGCGCTAACACCCCCGAGACATCACCATGCCCGCACTTTTTAGGTCATCTCCGAATGACACTTCTAACCAGTTTCCACTTTTCTATCTATTCGACGTTTTGATGGCAACTGTGGGCGGCATTGCCAGATAGATATGCCTCGAAATGTATCGATGTTTAATTAATATTATTTTTCAAATATTTATATCCACAGATATAAATATTTAAAAAAAAATATATTTTCTGCGCAATGATATCCGCACGAAAGATGACGTCCGCTTGCACTTCGAAGTCATACCTATCTGGCCGGTTGCCAGGGTTCGGGATCGGAATCACTTCGATTCCCGGGCGTAGGCGTCACATTACACATTCACATACTGAACGAAAAGGTTCAACACCGTTCAGAGACCGAAAGTGCCCTAATGAGACGAGTTGTGGAAATGTACCGACCGACTATAATATTGTGTATCATGACGAAGGATCGCCTGCAGTTAAAGATAAAGGAGGCAAGTCATCATTCGAAGCTGATCAAAATTCTGCCAACGATGACAACGTAAGTGAAGAGGAAAGCAGAAAACGCGAAAAGCTGATTAAAAGTTAAGTCGGACAATATTGAACAACTCCGTCAAAGAAGAACGCGAAAAGGCTTTTACGTGCCTATTACAAAAATGGGCTAGGACACCTTTTCGAACAAGCGTGTAGCATAATATTAAACATTATGTAGAATTCTGTTTCACTGTGATGATTCCCATCACTATGAATTTCTCATGCTACTCTCACATTGCTGTTGACCACCTGTCACATACATGAGTTAAAAAAACTTTAATTGAATGGAAGGAACTAAATCCAATAGGTGGCATTTTCCGTCTGTCTGTTCTCCAAAACATACGAGCGTAACATTTGGTATTAATAATTTAATTCTCTCGAATGACTTGATACGTTGCACGCAAATGAAAATTGCCCTCGACACACAATTTAAAACAAAAAACGAAAATAATAAGATAATAGCAAAATATGTTCTCCTCCAGGCGTATTTGATGGAGCGTCGTCCGATCCGTAGCACTAGGTGAATCACATCATTTAAAACCCGAAAAAGCATAATTTAAACTCACGCAATTTTCCGCGACATCAATAATTATTGATAAACAATTTGATCTGACATTACAAACTCTCAGAAAAGATGTTCAGCCGATTCTGCCATGATTGTAGTGACCGCCACCAGAGTGGTTGAAGGTGGAGTGGAAATCACAGTGAGTTTGAGTGAAACCACTCCTCGGGAATAGGAAGAACCGCTCCGAAGAGGTGGCTGAATCCGAGACAAAGAACTTGATCGGAGAGCGGTACAGTGGCCGTTAGAGAGAGAGATTATATAACAGCGCGACCAATGGTGCGTCTCCTTATTTTTCTTGGGTTTGGCGAATCGAAGGTGGAAAAGTGAAGCGACGGCAGATAAGACAGAGGACGAGCGTCGCCTGGATTTTTAAAGCAGTAGTAGCAACTGCGTACTAGACGGATTACAACATCGCGGAACACTAGAACGAAGTACAGCGACGAGAAAGTATTTTGAGCAGCAAGTGGCGAAGCAATTGAAGAACATCGACGAAAGCAGAGGAGAAGGGCCCCCTTTATAACTTGTAGACAGTAAGTTTTCCTTTTAAAGACTTCTTCTTTTTCATTCGATTACACTTGAGAGTTTAAATTAGGTATTCACATAGCGTAACTTGAAACAAAAGATGAATTTGAGTAATTGAAGTTTTTTTAGATAACCCAATTGAATTTGAGTTTCAAGTTGAAACGGGTGCGACTTGTGTGGTAAATCGCGAGAAGAAAATTTTAAGCTCAGTGTTAATGTTCGGGGGAGGTGTGTAGAGGGTGGCAAATACTCGAGATATTAATTTGTCTTTGCATGTTGTAATAACCGAGGAGCTATGGCTCTAAAAGGCAGCGCTGCCACTTCACTCCAGCACGATAAAAATTCAACGAAAATTAAAAGCCACAATTCTAGCTCGTAAAGTACGTTTGAAATTCCTTTCCTTACAATTCCACACGATAATCATTCAACAGCGTTTCAGAGCTCTATTGGCTATGAGAAATGAAAGGCATGCATTTTTGTCGTTAAAATCAAGCACAATAGTGTTGCAGAGACGTTATAGAGCGCTCATTTCAATGAGGGAGTAAAGAGCCAATTATCTTAAACTGAAGAAATCTGCGATAAACATTCAACGGCGATATCAGGCCCTTCTATTAATGCGATCCCAGCGTGCTAATTTCCTCAAATTAAAACACGCAACAAGGATCCTCCAAGCGAGATATCGAGCGCTACCTTCAATGCGAACGTGCAAACAAAATTATTTAAAATTGAAGGATGCCACAATAAAGATCCAGCGTCGATTTCGTGCTAGTCTACTTATGAAAAAAAGAACGAGCTTATTACATTCGCCTGAAAAATGCTGCGCTCCGCGTACAACAACAATACCGTGCAAATAAATTGATGCAATTACAACGTTCACAATACCTTCGCCTGAAATCGGCGGCCATTGATATTCAAAGACGGTACAGAGCCAACGTAGCAATGAAAATCCAACGAACTAATTTTATATGCCTCAAACAAGCCACAATTGTGATACAAACAAGATTCCGGGCACAAAAATCTATGCAGTTTATCTCCTCTCAGTATGTCGAGATGAAATCGAAAACAATTTTAATACAACGATTTATTCGAAGTTACTTCCTAATGAAACAGACACGACAGCAATATCTCCTCCAACATCGTTCCATAATTCAAATCCAAGAATGGTGGCGAAGAACATCGCTTCAACGAAAACAACGAGCATTATATCTACTAACTATTAATGCTACCAAGATTATACAGAATCGATGGCGCGCAACCATTCTTATGAGAAAAAACTATCGAAGATTACATTCAGTTTAAAAAAGCGAGTTATCCTGATTCAACGTTTCTTCCGCTCATACCTAATTATGAAAAATACTCGTCAGAATTATCTCCAGCGAAAAAATCTGCCATCATAATTCAACAACGATTGAAACAGAGATATCAAGTAACAGAGCTGCTATCGATACTGATACGTTTAGAAAACCTATCACGTGTCGTCCCGCATACTCTTAAAGATCCAGCTGCCTTCATAGCTTCATTCTCATATGGCATCATGGGACAAGCGAATCGTTCGGAGCCGGATAAACAGGTAATCGAACGGGAGTCGCATTTGAAAGGTCGATGGGAAAACGTCGAGCGAGGCTTGTCTGGCGTGGAAAGGAGAATTAGCTGTTTGTTTGCAGTCTTGTTAAATTTGAGTGTTTCACGATTTTTCTGAACTTGGCGCTAAGACGCAGAAACTTCTTCGTGTGTTTTGTTTACCTCGCGACAATTGTACAGGCTTCTTAAACAGAATCGGCTAAAGCAAAAGTACCGTATTCTAATACGAATGAAGAAAAAGGGCTTGCCTGTTGGTCGTGATTGCGCGCGTTGAACATGTGCTCTGAGCTAGGGAATTCAAGTTTCACGCTAAAAATATCATAAATGAAAATTTGTGTGCAGTGGAAGTGTTTGATGAGCAGGTGAAAGAAATAGAGAAAAAAGTGAAAACTAAATGAATTTCGAGGAAAACGGGAAGATCTCAGGTGTGTTGAGCGGGAGAATTGAACGGTTGTCAATAAAAGGTCAGGGAGTCGTTTTATCGTAATTTTTGCGAAACTCGTGGAGTTGGTGAGGTAGAAAATGCAAGAAAGAAAAACTCACGACATTTAAAATTTTATGCTTTCTAAATTGTGCAAGTGATTCCCTTGTTTGTGATTTACTTAATATCAACGTAATGAAATATCACCAGCATTCAATGACGAATGATAGTATTGATAATGGCGGCCTGCGGTAATTAGGAACTGTGAAGGAAAATCGAGATCCGATCGGCTTGCGTACGTGGGAAAATTTTTTCTTTATAACTAAATTATGATTATTCAGTGCGAAAACGAAACGTGCATCCGTAATAATTGGCCTGATGGGCAAACTTGCATCAAAACCCGATCGTGATAGCAGTTAGAACGGTTCTGCTAACATTATGACTACTGTTGGAAGCTTCATACGAACAGTTTTCTTTGTCAGCCACGAGTTATGGATTACGATCAAAATGGATCTAGAAGTAGAATAAATTGGATGGCAGCTAAGTAAAGTTTTCTTTTGTTCAAGGCTTTTTTTTGTGACCTGAATGTGCAAAATCTCTTGGAGAATTTAATTGATGAAAGAAACATGTCATAAAGTGCGTAAGCATTTTGAGGTTCAGAGCAATTAGCCAGTAACAAAACAAGAACATTAAAATATTGTACGAGTAACTGGCTGCATCCGGTATTGATTAGAGAAAATACAGCTACTACTGGCACGAATAAAGTTGATAAGTGTTCGATTGCAGGAAGATGTGCAGTGAATCTGAAAACAAACGGATGATTGGAGATAAGATCGCGTTACTTGAAACGATAGTTTAAAGTTTCTCAAGTGAGAAAAATATAGAGGGGATTTAGAGAACTATGGTAAAGGATGAAACATAAAAAGAACTGTATAAAAAGTTTGCATGTCATCATGTTCTTGGGCATTTCACAAAGTCAATGATAATTACGGTGATTAGTGTGCAACATTTTTTGAAGAATTTATCAAAAAAACTGTTTGAAATTTCAATTTTAAGATAGTGTGAAGTGAAAGTGTAAAGCATTGTTCTAGGGGATGTTACTGCATTGTAAAATTTCATCAGTTCGTAAACTATTCTGCAGGCAGGAACATAAAACATATGAATGATGATGAATTCAAAGGACTGTTAGACGAAGCGTACTCCTACAAAACTCCCAAAGATCGTGAAAATAAAAGCGATACACTCATTGAGTTGCTAGATGACGTTGAACGAACAAAGGACCAATTTCCAGTACCCGAATCAAGATATCCTCGTGGATCGAGCAATCAGCACGGTGGCTCGTTGCAAGATTTAAAGGAATCGGGAGCAAACGATATTTTAGACAACGATTATAATTATTCGAAAAGTCGTAGACGACACCATCCAAATTGGATCGTGTTGAACGAATTCTGTGCGGAACAGCGTCAGGAAAATGGGTCCTTGATCTTAAGTAAATCGGCGATAGTGTAGAAGCCGGTTGCTTTTTTTTTTTTTGATGAAGAAGGTTCATTATAAAACAAGCACGACTTGCGGAGATAAAACATGGAAATCGGATTATGGATACGTACTACAGTACAGCGCGCGGTGATATTGGCAAATTGACGATTATGTGATGATTCACAATTTAAAATGTTCAACTTCAGTTTTTGGATTCAGTCGATTTATTGAAAACATCAGACTATTCTATCAAATTGGTGTTTAAAGTAATTTCTCCCATCCAACAAAAACAAGTGATGATCGCGAAGTCTTTAATAACAAAAAAAAAAGTTTATGCTAGTGTAACATATATGTGTACGTTTACAGTAAAAGTTTTCAGGCCGTCCCAGCCCCGTCAACGAGCGCTCGTCGTCGGAAAAGGTTGGGTAAGTACCCTTTGGTTAATTTTTATCATTATTAAATTTCTCAAATTTTTACTAAATTTTTTTATAAAAATTTTAATATTCTTGAGCTTTTTTCTTAAATTGTTTTTGTCTTTCTATACACGATTCTAATTTTTCTTGATTCTCCTAAATATTTCGTTATTTTTTTTTTGCGCAATACTTCAAATTTTTTAAATTTTGTGCTTGAAAGAAAAAGGGGGGGAAAAATTAATGTATAATAATAGTTATTTGAAAAAAAAATAAAAAATAAAATGATGAATTAAATAGAACCATAGGTCCTTCCCTTCCGTTTATCTAACCGGGTATAGGACCCGGTACGGTGGCAGGCTTCCACCTCAAAATATGAGCCAGCCACCGGGTACAAGCTAATTCCTTTTTCTGTTTCAGGTGACGTTTTGGGTTGAGTGGCCCAATCAGAGTGCCTTTTCATGGCATAGATTTATGCAATCCGATTGTATAATTCTATGACATAAATTGGTCACCGGGGTACTCCCCTTCTGATGGGAAGGTTCATACACTTCAAGTTGTATGAGTTTTCCACTCAGAAGCGGAATACCTGGCCACTTCAACAAGCTATCAATGGATTTATTCCGGTTGGGTGGGTATGAAGGGGCTCCACCACCACCCGGTTGCCCCTCTTTCATTTGTGGGCCATGAACTTCGTTGGGTAATGACGAGGTCAACCCCAAGTTCGCCTTTCTTTTCAGGTTCAACTTGTTCTCGTAACAAGTCACATCTCCCTCGGTGAGGTTATCTACAATTCTTGTGACTTCAGTCGCCTCTTGAGCTATCGACAAATTCGTGAATGCGAAAATGTTTTGTAGTGAGTCCTCGTGCTGGGGAAACGAACCCGCCCCACGACACCGCAATGCTAGCCTGCCAGCGCATTCACGCGTCTCCAGACGAGGGCATTCTCGGCAGATACCTCCATCTTCTTCTGCCGGGGCAGCAGACCATCGCTGCAGTCCTTTACGGACATATTTGAATCTCATAATTCACTACAATGTCCCGTAATCGTAACAAAAAAGGAAAGTAAAGGGTTT
Source organism: Odontomyia ornata (assembly GCA_963969285.1). Classification (NCBI taxonomy): domain Eukaryota; kingdom Metazoa; phylum Arthropoda; class Insecta; order Diptera; family Stratiomyidae; genus Odontomyia; species Odontomyia ornata. The sequence continues at coordinate 354,381,726 of OZ017738.1, read as the reverse complement.
TCCCAAATAAATCCAGAGAAATTTAGACGAGTCGTAAGGTGTGGAAAATAGCTTTTGTTCGATTGTTAGGGAGTTCCGAGGAAAGTGTGTTTATTCGTAGCCATTCGAACTTTCTGGCCGAAAAACGGTTGCGCTAAGTTGCATGATTGTCCTCAGTGACATAAAATGTTTAGTGGTGAAGTGTCCTTTTTCGTGCCGCGAGAAAGAGAAACCGGCAATCCGTATTCTCGCTTGGCGGCTTATTGGAGCTTTGGTAGACAAGTGAGTGGGGCCCACGCCCGCTTCCGGACGAGCTGAACCGGGTCCGTAAGCCCCTCCGGAGCGCCTTAATTCCTTTTGGGTGTAAAACTACTTTCCATACATCAATTTTCAAAACTTAGAACTTAAGAAAGTGCCAACATATCTAATCCTTACTTTCGTTTTTCACATTTCATAAAACCGAAACAATTTGTCCCAGTTCACAACTGGTCAATTCATAGGCATGTGTATTTACTTTCATTCAAATATCTATAAACCATATGGACAATTCCTCAATATTGCCTTCATACATGCGTCATCACGACATAAAAGGTCGTAGATTAGATTGCATGAAACAAACGTTGACACTTGCATACATATCTACGCGCGAATGAATGATACACGTGTTTCTTACGGGTAAAAAATATATTATCTCTTTTTATACACATATATTATTGACTTATTCCTCTGATTGGTTTCTGAATTATACTAAACGACCGCGTGATCTCGCAGCGCGTATTTATAGCCACAATGTTTGTGTTTGTTCCCTTTGTATTAATTGGTTGAATCTAGATTGCCTTTTATGGTCATGTTTTCGTGATCAAGATAGGAAAGCTATTTTTAGACATCGATTGTCAATGGGTGCTTAACTCGCTACCATAATTTATGATTGAAGAAATGAATGTACATGAATGGATCATGTTACCGAGATTGTGTGTGAAAAACGACTTGAGGTAAGAGTGAACCACGAATTGAACTTGAATTCTAATTTGAGTTCATGTATGATTTGAATTCAAGTTTGAGAAATGAACCTGAACGTGAATTCGAATTGATTTGGATATACATAACACATTTTAGTATTGCAATTTTATAGGAAAGGTGAAGAAGTGTTTCAAAAAATCGTATCCTTGCCTGCAAGATAGAACTGAACTTGATTCTGATAAATCATTAAATTCTTTCGAAGTGGCTTTCCAAATGCAGCACCTCATAGTTGAAACATAGTTGAAGAGTAGCTGCATCGCACACTTTTCCATTTATCATAGTAAAGAGCATCTTGTGAGTAATCGTTATATTAAAATTACCTTTCCTTAGTGTAGTAGGTTGCAAATATTTAATTTTTTCGCTAAAACAATTGATTTCCTGATTAGTCACATCATTATTTTCGTGTATGAACCTCATTCTCATACGCCTACAAAAACGCGGAGACGAGGGTGTGGGGGTTTGTCAAATGATTTTTTCATTAGCGTTATACAGTCGAAGAGGCACTAAGGATGACTGATATATGCTTGAGCCTGAATCTGTACAATTATCTAATCTCTTTTTGTATTGGGCTTGCTGTGATCCATCATAACGCTATTTGAGAATAAACTTCAAAGAAGCGAGTTCTGACTAATTTAGATTCTTTATAACTTCGTCCAAGTATAACAATAATCGTTCACCTTTGTGATTAAGCAAAGCTTAATAAACTTCCGCACAAGAAGCATTCACTTGAAACGAAGTTTTTGCAGGATAGTATAACAAGGATACAGTTCTTTTCTCACTTATTCTTACAATTTCGTATTGTCTTCTTGTCAGTGATGCTTCCACAAAAATTGATAAGGCTTGAGTAGGCGTTAACAGTTTAAACCCTGGTGTTTATGTTTAAAGTGGATGGACCACTGAAAGTAAGTAAAAAAAAAGGAATAAATTTCTACGGATAGGTTACTCTATTCGCAAAAATATCCCTTTTTGGATTCTGTCACTAGGTAACTCTAGTGCAGATCTGAGTAATTGCCTTTTCTCTATCTATAACCACAATTCTTGTATCCTTTCACACTAGGTACCTCGAGTGACAAAGGAGAATAGGATAAACAGAAAGGTCTCCTAAGGGCAAGTCAAAGAAAAACAGAATGGGGCTACAAATAGGTTTCTCTATGTGCAACCACAATTCTTGTATCCTTCTGCACTAGGTACCTCTAGTGCACAAGGAGAATAATTATATAATAAACGTCTCCTTAGGTCTCCTCAAAAGGCGGATCAATATGTAACTTACCAAAAAAAAATTAAAATTAACTTCACTTGGTTTAAATCAACTGATAATAATATTAACTTCACTTGGTTTAAATCACAACTGATAATAATTTATTGTCTATCATTCCAATTTATAATAAAATGTTGTCGATGTTAGCTAAATCACATTCATGGTATCTTGCACCTTACTTCAAGAAAGTCAAAGTACCATGAATGCTTACAACAGATAAATTTACGATTGAGCAAAATAATTTTTTATTGAAGCTGCATGCTTCAAACTTTCACACGCATATGGAAAGGTGAAAGTACCAAACATGCTTACATGCAAGAACAGTTAATTGCAATTATGAGACCTGGAAACTTTTCTTGAGTGAGCTCAAGATATCATAATCGCTTACATATTTTAATTGTTCGTATAGAGTATTGACTCATGTGTATTTATTTATTTTGCATGAGTCAATGTTCTAAGCGGCAAAACAATAACACTCGTCGACTCTAATGCAATTCTTCCGCGTAAACGATATGCTGTATAATTGCAACCCACGACTTGAGCTACGGCAAATGTGCACATGGCATCAAGGTCGAACGAGTGTAGAAAATGATATTGATAAGGAATGCGATTTTCATTAGATTTTATAAGTGATGATCAGGTTTCTACTTAACGTGATTAAAGACTGGGTTCCATTTGATATATGATAACAAATAATTTTTACACTCAATACATATAAAAAATTGTACGAATTTTTTTTATTGCTTAAACATCTAGTTTCTTGTTTTCTTGGATATTTACCTTTTCTTTTACGGGACTCCATTTCATTTTTGACTACAGATGATCCGCTTGTGTTTCCCGATTGACGGAGTATCATTTGACCAGCATATAACAGCTCAGTGGATACTTTTTCCTTTCTTAATTACTTTGTTTTACGATATTTGCTGCACTCCGATAAATTTTCAAATTCTTTTACTGGACCACCAACATTTGATTTTTTTGTGGTATTGTTATGGTATTTTGGAACCACTCATGATTGGTTTACAAAGAAATTTTTTCGGTTCTTCTTGCGACCACCGATCGTGACTTCATCTGTAACTTCAGTCTCGAAAATTTGCTAATGAACTCTTGTTGTTTTGCTACGGGAAAATTGGATCTATTTATGAGAGTTTGCTCCAACTTATCCATTCTTTCAACCAAACTACCTTCAGTACAATTTTTGGCCATCATAAAAATGCTGTGTCGCGTCAAAATTGTAACTCCGGAGAGACTTACAACCACAAAACGCGACAATAAATCATATAGACCGCATATAAAACGTAAGACTAGTAAAAAAGTTGATGCAATTAAAACATCACAATTTCGAAAGGTCACTAAGTGGCCCCTAAATTCTTTTTAATCTTACTACTGCTAATGGGACTAATTACTGTCAAAGATAGAGAGAGAGCGCAAGGACTCGTCAGGAAATATAACAAGCATACTTTTTTTATCATAAGAAAGGTAAATAATAAGTAAATTTAAGGTGGTCTAGAAAATTTTGATTTCTGCGGATACAGAACAAACTTTAGGTTTTCACTTATTTCCGTAATAAAAACAATAAATCCCAAATATGTTTTTCACAATATACTTTGAAGTACAATAGTCTAATTACCAACGCGTTCAAACAACTGACACCCCTCTGTGCCTCTTATTGTGTTGATCTTTACATTTAGTCCATATCGCATGCAATTTTTATATTCTTGTTTGGAAATGCGCGAAACTATGACGCGACTCACTGTCCTTCCTGAAATCTGTAATGAGCTTTTAAATGAAATTGAACGCTGTCTCCTGGCAACTCATGTTAGTTCCGGGCTATGCACAAGCTGGTCAACCTCTGACTGTGATTTGCTGCAAGCAATTCCCAATTTACCCCAAATACTTTGTAGCCGGTTGGAGATTCCTGCAAGTCCAACTGTACGTCTAGAAAATTCAACTATTGCGTTGACGGTCCCAGGTGCTTCTTGCAAGCCCAAATGTTCTTCTTGGAAGTCCAAGTTATTTCTTGCAAGTCCAAATGTGCTGCTTGCAAGTTGAAATGTTGTGTTGACGATCCCATCTGCTTCTTGCAAGCCCAAACGTTCTGCTTGCAAGTCCAAATGTTTTTTTGATTTATGCTATTATTGCCGCAAAATCCACTTACAAGTGGATCCGTCTCGAAGGACCAAATGTTCCTGCGTGAAGTAAATAAAGCACGTTAATGACTGTTGTAATAACAATTATTTTATTTTCCACCTTCTGTTTCATTTATACATATTTTTGCAAACATGCAATATTTTGCGAAGCGCGTTTATCTTCTCAATCAAGTTCAATATTCTTCCATTGAACTTTGAATTGATTGATTCCCTGCATAAACTGATTGAGATGGCAGTAATTTCTTATTTGAGTGTAAGCAATTTACAAGTTTGTGCAAATGCAAAGTTAAATGAAATTTCTTTATTTGCTTACTGAATAGAGATTTGTGGTATGAACAAGACAATGTATGATACTCAACGTTGGACTTGGATTTTTCTTAAAACATTAACATTGGACTTAAAATTAGGCTTAACATTAACATTGGGTTTGAAGTTGTTCTTAACATTAATATTAGATTTGAATATTGTTCCTGGCATTGATTTTAGATGTGAAATTGTTCTTAATATATATATATATATATATATATATATATATATATATATATATATATATATATATATATATATATATATATATATATATATATATATTATAAATACAGTAGAGCACGGATAAGTGCACACCATTGGTGCCGACAAATGTTGTGCACTTATCCGTATTATGCACTAATGCGTGTTGAACACTTATCTTCTCTGTTTTAATTTTCTACTCATTTCATGAATAATAAATCAAATCATTTGCAAAATAATTAAATATTTATATGCAAGAAAACAAAACAATCAAGCAAAAATAACTACTTTCATGTCTAAATTATTGAACATAATACATTCTATAAAAAATTAATTCTGTATCACGATGGCTTTTGAGTTGTTATGGTAAAAATAAATGTATGTTATTTTTAAACCTTAAAAAAAATCAGATATCTTTTTCTAAACAACGTTTTTACACGAACATTCCAAAATAACATCTTCAACTTTGTCTAGAGATGATACATCGGCTCCTTTGTTCATGAGATGTCGCCTAATTGTTGATCGAGAAATCAATACTTCCTGGAGTGTATCTGTAGCTATAGGCTCTACTAAATTCTTTTCAAGGGCTTCTTCACTATCGGAATCTTCTAGTTTATCTGAAAGCACTTCTTTAATGATTTCATCATCATTTAACTCACCATAGCAGTCCAAATTATCGTCGCAAGCCAAAAGTTCATTGAATTGATCTTCCGGTATCGGTAGCCCAATAACTTCTTCAAAGCTTCAATGCACTGCCTCTAAAGCTTTGCGGAAACAGTTTGGATAGGCTTTACAAAATAATGCTGATTCATCCGCATTAAAAACATCCTTTTCGGCGTAATCTTTGATAATATCTGGCAGAACATTTTTTATTCAATAATTGGCGGTTGGTACATCAGCCGACGCCTTTTCTCCATGAAATTTATAATATTTTATATTATTTTTTAACGATGCATCCAACCCGTATCGGGCTCAAAGTCATCTATGCCCATTTTGATAGCAATTTTTGACGCCCGCTCTAAAATCATTGGCCCTGAAATGACCGAGTTTTTAATTCTCAATTGCTGGAACCATATCAGCATGGCTTTTTCTAAATCTTCGAAGTGGCCACAAGGAATTCTTTTTCTTTCTACATTTTTGTTTTCAAAAGCAGCTTGACGGATTTTTTCAGCTTCTAGGTATGGTTGGCACATCGCATCCATACTCAATAGACAGCTCTTTCATCGACCCGGTGCTCAGTTTAGCTAAGACATCCATTTTTTGCTGTATGGACAGCGATACATACTACTTTTATTTTAGTTGACATGCTGAAAAGTTTAACACAATTAACTTTAATTGAACACTAATATCGAAGAAACTCACAAGAACTACGGTGCTATCGACTTCAGGACGCACAATTTCACAAAATGCGCTAAATGTCACTAATTTCAATTTCGAATTGAAGTTTGGAGTAAGCCATAAATGGAATTTTAAAGTAAACATTTCATCTCGTGCTAGAAATAGTTTCCGGAGTTCCGTTTTCTACAAGTAAGCCATACATGAAATTTTAAAGTAAACATTTCATCTTGTCCTCGAAATAGTTTCCGGAGTTCCCTTTTCTACTCATTCGCAAAGAGGAAATGGTGGTTTAAACAGTCATCGAGTTTGTTTGTTTGTGTTCTTATAAAAAGTATTTTTATAGAGATGAAGGTATGCACTTATCCGTGTCAATAAATACGAATCAAGTTCAATTCATTGCAAAATAGATGTGCACTTAAACGGGTTGCACTTATCCAAACATACATATATGAAAAATGGCAAAAATAATTCACTGCATGCGCTTTTAATGCACGTAGGCGTATTTTGCACGTAAGCGTGTTGTACTTATCCGTGTTCCACTGTACATTCACACATATAAATATATATATATATATATATATATATATATATATATATATATATATATATATATATATATATATATATATATATATATATATATATCTATATATATATGTATATATATATATATATTGTATATATATATATATATATATATATATATATATATATATATATATATATATTATTTTAATATACATATATATAGATATATATATATATATATATATGTATATGTGTATATATATATATATATATATATATATATATATATATATATGTGTATATATATACATATATATATATATATATATATTTATATCTATATATATATTTATTTATATATATATATATATTTATATATATATATATATATATATATATATATATATATATATATATATATATATATATATAGTAGACCATATCTCCATGATTTGTTTATAAACGAAGTTCTCTTACACCTCACGGAAATAGGGATCCTGCGGTCTAATTCATCCCACAGATGTTCGATTGAGTTCAGATCGGGTGACTTTGAAGGCCATTCGAGTAAATCCACTTTATTATCTTCGAAATATTTTTTAGTGACCCTTGCTGTATGCTGAGGATCATTGTCTTGTTGAAACTTGGAAGTCCGGCAGATTGGTTTAAATTGTCACGAAGAATATTACAATAATCCTGCGCTGTCATCCTGCCTTCAATTATTTGCAATTCGCCCACACCATACTAAGAAAAACAACCCCAAACCATTACACTTCCTACGCCGTGTTTAACAGTGGCCTGCAGGTATTCGTCATCGTAAGAGTTATCATTGCTACTTCGCTGTACAGTTTGCCGGCGTCGATTTCCAAAAAGTTCGAATTTTGATTCATCGCTAAAGACTACTTTCTTACAAAAGTCTATTGGCTTATCAAAATAATTTTTTGAAAAATCTAATCTTCATCTTTCACCCATCGATGTTAGCAAAGGTTTCTTTCTGGCTGTGTGACCTCGTTAATTAGCATCATGCAGACGTTGCCTGACGTCGAAACTGAAGTTCCGGCTTCCTGGAACTGTTCTTTGATCTCTTTTATGCAAATTTTGGTATTGTGTAATGATTTTCGTTTAAATACGCTCGAACGAAATGTGAACCGACCTCTCATCGGTTCTAGACGTGAAGTCTTGAGACGTGACTATGGACTGTACCCTCTAGGTCAACAAGTCCGGACACCCTTAGTCTACTCCGAGGTGGCTGCTGGCTAGCTAGCTAGTTCGTAGAGGAGTTCGGTCGCGGGTCTTGCGCGAGCAGACTAAGTACGGAATACATAAATTCAGCTACCGGTTCACATGCCCGATTTAATAAAGCGTCGAAAACATTAACATACGAAAGAGAAACCTGCCATTACTTTATTTCGTATTTCTTTCATACATCCAGACAACAACCAAAATGTATATAATTCCGCGTCCCCGAATATCACCGAGATATCCTACTCTAACTCGAACTTGTATCAACCTACTCTAATAAAAACCGCAAAGCAAATTATGGTACCGTGTACCGAACGCGGCGCGAAATCGGCCATCCGTGGATTTCTAAAACCCTACCCTTGTAACGGCACGCTTACCGTTCGCTGTCATTCCTGCTGGAAAAAGAAGGGTTTGCTGGAAAGGAAAGTCGTTGTTAGTTTGGCAATTCATATTATTTGGTTTATTTCCATATGATTATAGTTCGTTCGTTTGAATGTGGCAAATGGTGATAAAAATTATAAAAGATAAGAATATACGATAATTTAGTAAATAAATGTAATAAGGTGTTGAATATATAAAAGGTTGAATACCAGATAACATATACATATAAAAAGCCAGGCTTGCACAATGGTTGTCCCTTTTTCATAAGGTCTCACTTATTGACTCATTTTCAAGCTAACCAAAGGACATTGCTTCAATTAATTACAAATACGTATCATGGAAAAATCAATCCAGTAATTCTATCAGCTAGTCAGCTACAAAAACAAATCCAGACAATCAGAGAGCACCTTACAGTAGATCAAACTCTTCCCATTTCTTCCAAATCATTATTAAATTTATATCAAGTTGCTTCCGTTCATACACACTACAAAGAAAAACATCTTGTCCGAAATCCAATTTCCACTTCTAAGTTCTGACAATTATCAACTTCTCAAACTATATCGAGTTCCATCAGCTTTTAAGGAAACTACCTCCTACATTAAACCTTCAACAGACTACCTTGCCGTTACAATAAACCGAGACAAGCATTATCCACTTCCAGACGCCGAAAAGCGACAATGCCTAAATTTTGACGCTGCCTACCTAATTTGCCATCAAAAACATCTAATTTACTCCACTGAATCAACCGTGAACCAATGCGAAATGTCCTTGCTGATGCATTGCGTGGAAGTATCAGCCTCAGGTCGAAATGAAATCTGTACATAATCATTGGATTCAACTTATCATTACAAATAGCTGGATATTCTATGTACGAGATCCGTTAACCTTGGAAATAATTTGCAATGGAAAATGGTCTAGGCAAAGGATCATAGACAGTGGTATTCTATGAATACAGCCAGGATGCATCGTCAACCACAAAACAATAGTCATCACAAGTCACAGCACTCTGTCAACACAAAACCGTTTCCCATTTTCACCCGTAGTTAATCAAACAGCGTTCATCACTGGAGGAAATTCTACAGTTTCAGACCCCCCAAATGTATACAATTGGACTTTAAATTCCAGCATGTATGATGACGTTTCGAAACAAATCAAGAATCAACTATCCGCAGAACTACCTCTCATCGGTTCTAGACGTGAAGTCTTGGGACGTGACTACGGACTGTACCCTTCAGGTAAACAAGTCCGGACACCCTTAGTCTGCTTCGAGGTGGCTGCTGGCTAGCTAGCTAGTTCGAAGAGGTGCTCGGTCGCGGAAGCGAAACCTTCCATTACTTTATTCAGTATTTCTTTCATACATCCAGACAACAAAAATGTATATAATTCCTCGTTCCCGAATATCACTGACGCGGTCCCGTAAAATATCCTACTCTAACTCGAACTTGTACCAACCTATTCTAATAAAAACCGCATGCCATTCCTGCTGGAAACAGAAGGGTTTGTTGGAAAGGAAAGTCGTTGTTAGTTTGGCAATTCATATTATTTTGTTTATTTCCGTATACTTATAGTCCGTTCGTTCGGAAGTGGTAAATATTGATTAAAATTTTAAAAGATAAGAATATATGATAATTTAGTAAATAGAATATATAAAAATATATAAAAGGTTAAATACTACATATACATATAATAGAGGAGACTTACACAAATTTGTCCCTTTTTTATAAGGTCTCACTTATTCAAGCCTGAATAACATTTTTTTTATAAGTGAAGTTACAATGTAACAATTACTTTTTTTTATGGAATTGTTTGCAGCTACATAAATGAGTTGCATATTTTGAATAATAATTTTTCTGAAAAATTATTAGAGGAGAAAAATGTTAGAAGAAGGTGGTTTCAACGTGTGCACTAATTCTCCTCAGGCCATCACTCTTAGATACACACCGGTGATGGCGACAACCATGCTCAGAGGTGAGGGAGTTAATTTTTCTACTTATGCAAACTAAATATGTTTTTTGTATCTGCAAGTTATATTCAAGGTAAATTTCTCTTGTAAGTACTTGTAATAGCTAAACTTTTTAATTGGATCATTTCACCCTTTTCACATCAACTTAATGTAAATCTGTACGACAAATTTGCAATACATTGAAGCTTTTCTAACGTCGCGCGGACAACGATCACTCTTTCGGATGGCACCGATAGCTTTTTAAATTACTTTTTATGGAATTGTTTGCAGCTACATAAATGAGTTGCATATTTTGAATAATAATTTTTCTGAAAAATTATTAGAGAAGAAAAATGTTAGAAGAAGGTGGTTTCAACGTGTGCACTAATTCTCCTCAGGCCATCACTCTTGATACACACCGGTGATGGCGACCACCATGCTCAGAGGTGAGGGAGTTAATTTTTTTATTTGAGGGCCTACAAAGATTCCAGCTTTAATTTTCACATCTGAAAGCTTTGGAAAAAAGCTTTTCAAATATTTGAAAGCCTCGGACTCATGATTAAGAGCTTTTACAAATTGTCTAATAAGACCCAATTTAACCCTTCATTTCATGAATTATTAAAAAATAAAAATAAAATTACATGTAATCATGGATTATCATAATAAAGAAGTAAAAGACACATTTATGAGAAGCAAATATTTTTTTTTCATTTTTGTCATTGAAATATCCTTTGTTGCAAATTTGCTACACTATGAAATTATGGGTGTAAACTAGTTCAGATGAAAATCATTAAAACAGTTTTTGTCTTTCGTCAAACATCAGTGAACCGCACATTTTTCACACTTGAAATGAGAGAAACCTTTACATTGAGGCAGCTTACATCTTTGACGGGTCGTTTCGTATTTTATCCAATGAGCAAGTTGGTCCATCCTAACATTCTTGGGAGGTTGATGTGCTGCAGGCCCCTTATGTTTTTTTGCTTCAATTCCACGTTGCAATTGGCTAAATGAAGGCCTTCCACGCTTCTTTTCTTTTGAGCTGTTAATTAGACAAAGTGTCTCTGCAATCTCAGGCCTAAATTCCCACTGCGTTTTAGAACATTGTTTTTCGACTTGGCTACTCTTTGATGCAGTAAAAACGCATTAACAATTGCAACGTCCACAAGATGAAAAAATAGTCGTAAATACCACTTTTTAGATCAAGAGGAATCTTGTATCTACCAATATGGCTATCGAGCAAATCAACGCCCCCCCATGTGTCTATTGTATTCTTGAATGACGTTAGGGCATGTGATATTAATTTTTTGGTATTGCTTTTTGTCGAATCGCATGACGTTATGAGTTGGCAGCTTCCCATAGCAAGAAGAAATTAGTCTTACTATTTTGTTGTCATTCCAGGATACTAAGCATAAATCAATGCCTTGAATATTTGCCACAAATTCTTCACAAGTTCCTCGATGCTCTTTTTTGAATACCTTTTCAAGTTAAGCGGGTTATTGGGTATTCTATTCTGGCGGATAGTACCCAACATATAAATTCCTTGGTTGGTCAGATGTGCGAAGAGTTGAAGCGATGTATAATAATTGTCGCAGTAAAGTTGGTAGTTCATATTCCGCGGTATGTTTCTTGCCAGTCGAACTACAATGTTCCCACTGGCTCCTAAATCTGATTCGCCTGGGACTAAACGAGTAAACCAGTTAGTAGCCCCACTATATACTTCGAAGCCATAAGACAATCCTGTTGTGTCGCACAGCATGAAAAGTTTAAACTCCCACTTATGCGGTTTCATTGGATTGCACTGCTTTAACTGGTGCTTGCATTTAGTGGATTGAAAGTTTGCTTGTCATTGGCACTGACCCAAAACGATTATTTAATTTTGTGATGAACGGTCGCAGTTTATGTAGGATGTCAAATTTTGGGTCTTGTTTCTGAAGCATGGTGCTGTTATCGTTGAAATGCAAAGCAGATTTGAGGCGTTCAAATTCGTTTATTGTGATGGTATTGCGAACATTTGCAATACCAATATCATGCCTCCACAAGCAACGAGTTCTTGAAGGGTTGTTGATTGACATATAAATTATTATTCCCAAAAATTTTTGTACGTCTTCAGTAGAAACGTTGCTTTGTTTATTCGGATTTTTCTGAACCGAGTAGAGATTCATTTGTTCAGTTATGCAATTTAGTATACTATCAGTGAGGTAGTACTTGAAAAAATCAAACGGTGTCTCTAACTGCATAACTTCACTCGGAAGATCTGAATTACCCTTGAAACTAATACTATCCTCGCCAATTTGAAGAGTTTTCTTACGCCACAAAACGTCTTGAGCACTGAGTTTCAATTTCGGAATAGTTTTTTCTGTTGCACTTGTAGAAAGATGATCTGAAATAGTGTCGTCATGCGTACCAACTCCGTCAGTTTCCTCTTCGATGTCTGCTGCGTCATTCCACAAGACAGTCTCCCTCTCATCAACTGGGATATCATTTGAATCTTCAATACTATCAATACTAATTTTTCATGCACTGCATTTCTGATCTGAGACTGGTGTCAATAATTTTTAAATAACGTGTGATCTGACCTTCGCTCATGCTCCACGTAAATGGCATACGGCGTATTTTAAGCTTATTCCCTTAATGATTTGCTCCGTACCCGATTCCTCAGAACCTGCAATTTGAGCCAACGAGTTTTTTTTGTAAAAAGTTTTGTCAGCTTAATCACGTTTTGGTTCATAAGTTTTATGATTGCAATGCAGTTCGGTAGGAAGCACATTACGTATACCATACCATCATCACTTTCAAGCTGGCCGTTTTTCGGATGGCATGTGGCATTATCAAGCCGTGAAAGTGCTTTTGGTGGAAGTCCCTGAGCACTTAGAAATCTGCGGACCTAAAGCAAAATAAAGTCCATTGAAATCAATAAATTCAATTTCGGAAATTGAAAACCTTAATTCTGGAAGAAATGTATGATGAAACCAGTCGTCGAATAAACATCTCGTCATCCAAGTGTTGCCAATTTTTCTGTATACCACAGGAAGATCTCCAGCATTTTTGAATGACCTGGAATTCTTGGCTTTTCCTATCACTAGGATTTTAACTTTATGCATTCCGGTTGCATTGTACATGCTACCGTGTAATTTGGTCAAACTTATTCTGACAGTGGGCCTAAATTATTGGCAATATCTTTGAAGCAGTGGTTAGAGCACTAAGCCCGTAAGCCGAAGGTCTCTAATTCAAGTCTCGTGTGCGTCAACGAGATTTAATTCGAGTGGTTCTTCGGGCGGACTATAAGCCTGTTCGGTTATGATATGTGCTGGTTTAAAATCAAAGCGTATCGCAGCTGGGTGGACGGAAACACGGCCAAAGCGTGATAATGATCATATCACCTTATGGAGTGCCGAAACATTCGATCATGGTAATGAGATACTCTATCTCTAAGCGAAGGCCCGAAAGGGGCTGTAGGGCTACAAAGAAAAAGAAGATCTTTGAAGCAGGGAAAATTATGCTGTTTCTAGATCCTGTAGCTTATATAGTGTGATATCCACAAACTATTATGAATAATCGATATCAGCGCTTTCGAAAATCGTTGTTCATTATAGTGAACGGTGAACGAAACGTTAATAAGAAGTTTACTCATCTCGGGTGTTTCACTGTCATAAGATTCTGAATGGTGAGTGCGCTTGTTAGTAAACATTCACTTTGTAACTCTTGAAAGTGGTTTTTTTGCAATAATGAAGGGCAAATATTTAGACAGCTGGACCTAACGAAGCCTTGGTAGTATCAGGTCTAACGACACATTCCTCACTCGCATGTAATGGACATTAACCCCGTGCGTCGGTGAAGTGTGAAGTGCGATGTTCGGTTCGATCCAAGTCATGATCAAATCTGAATAAATGCAGCCAACACAGTCACCATCGCCACAGGTTTGAAAGATTCCATCCCAATCGCCTCCAGAGCGACAACTACTTGGCTACAGTTCCGGAAGATCTTATTTCACTCGATTCAATTCTTCGTTTCGGAGCGAATGTTCTTTATTGCGGAGTCCTGCTACATGGTCGGGTTCTAGTCGAATTGAGTCTTTGTCTCTCGTTCGTTGCGAACGACGTAAAACAAAAACGCTATCGTGTGGGGCGCACGAACCTATTTGGCAGTTTCAATCACGCCATTACGGCCCGTCAAGAATCAACGACAATCAGCGCTTGAGGAAAAGGCGTTCCAGTCCGCGGAGTAGGGGAAAATTACAATCAGTATTGGAGGCTAGCGAACTATCGAAATTGTATCGGCCTAAAATTGAATCACCATCTCCGAAGAAAAACAAGCAGTGTTTATGCTCTACCGGGTAAATTACATGAACTATAGTTTAGCTTATATACTAAGAAGCTGGCGCACATAGAACCAAGTGCACCTCTAACGGTAGTTTGCATTGGGTCCGCTCCCGCGAGTTAGTATTGGCGTTCGCGCGTATTTACGAAAAACTTGCGAGTAATAAAGACAGACAATGACTGTGAAAGAGGTATAAAATCGACTTTAATTTAACGATTTCGTGAGAATGAGCTGAGTACGTTTAACGAAGCAAAACGTTTTGCTATATTCAACTGTCAATCTGACAAACGTAATTGCAGTTCACACGTTTTATTGTTGTCACAATTGCCGGTAAAGCCAAATTTTGGGCCAAAAATGTTAAGAAAGTACGTCCATTTAGTGCATATTATAAATCATAACTTTCATTGTTGATGGCGCACAATCTCCGGGTAAAGAAGTCAAAAGTAAAAAGAAACGGTCTATCGATATCAAGACAGGTCCTGTCGATAAAAATGTCTTCGATCGAGAGTTGGTGCATGATGAACCGGCTCCAGTTGATATTATAAGAGAAAATGCTGCCTATTATAAAGATACGGGGAGAAAATTTGTGGGTCCTACTCTAAGTTATGTGACCCAGGTAAGCGTTCTAACATGGCTGAGGAAATTTCCTTAGTTCTCTTGGGATTACTCCTTTTCGCCTTGCTTCCATTGCAATGTAACAATCATGGTTACGATATGGCGAAAATTTGAGCAAACAAATTCTACATAATTTCACCAGTTTGGCTCCAAATACGTCGCAATGGGACCAATAGCAAGGAAATTCACGGAACGCACGATGTTGATGCGAATTGGATAAAAGCGGTGAAACGTAATGCCCACAACAACTTGAAAAGTAAGAAACCCTGTTATATATCGATTCTATCCAAATTTAACACGTTCAATGCCAACACGAATTGGCAGATGAATTGCAAGTTGCCAATCTAACAAACACTTTCTCCACTCATGGACGCAGATCCGCGTCGCTGGCCTGCGGACATACTTCATGTCATTTTCCCTCTTATAATTTTTACTGATTGCACCTTTATCTCGTATTTCTTCTATAACATTCTAGGATTGGTAAAGAATATTTCATTTGGTCTATTTATATACTTATATTTATTACAATAGTAATAAAATAAATCGTGAGGTACTTTTTTGATAATTTATTTCTGAAATGAAATACAAATACAAAATAGAAAAGTATGAAACATAAAAATACAAAAATAGTGTAGTTTGCGAAATATCAATCGAGTTACAATAATGTGCTTTACAAAAACATTCGGGGCAGTAGCCAAGTTGATTCTCACACATTTTACATTCAAAAATCAGTCCTTTTTTTTCAATTTTGAACAAGCACAGTATTTTATTTAAGTAAGTTCATAGGCTGGAGCTTCGCTGTTACTATTTTTTTCTTTAGGAGGTTGTACATAGTTTTGTTTATTTGGTTCTCCATCAAGCGCATAAATTATTTTCATCCTGTACTCATACAAATTAAGTTTATTGTTACTGTATTTGTTGTACAGCAGATATGAGTTAATAAGCATTTGTGAAATAAGATGGACTCCCACCTTTAAATACCAACGCAAGCTTTTCTTCTCACTACTATAAAAGGCCTGCAGCTGATCCTGTTGGTCTATTCCGCTCTGTAAATTACAACCGCATTGGACTTTTCTACCGTCTTTTCCCGTTTTGTTGTCATCTCAAGCTTATCCATGCTTGTCTCCGTCGAAATCATCATCACATCTTCTTCATTGTCAGAAGCGAATTGATCTATCAAACGAATATGTTCTTCGTCATCTGCTGAATAATTGAATTTTTCCGTGGAAGATCCTGGCTTCGCAACCATATTTCGTTTCCTAAAACAAAAAATAAAGCAATTTTTCAAATGAAGTTGCAATAATACTCATTTAGAAATCAAACGCAGGTTCAAACTTACCTCACTAACGCTTGTTTACCAACATGTAGCAACTTCAATATGTAAAAAAGTTCATTCACTGATCAAAATGCTTCAGTAGCCTTGGCAAAAGTTGAATCCTCTATTCTCTAGTCTACTTCGAAAAAACGTGAGCGCATTTGCTTCTTTTTTTCAGACTTTTATTTCCCTATTTTCTTTTATGCAATTTTAACTCTCATTGCTACTGCTTCGATTATTATTTTACGCAATAACGGGCCATAAACTCACAAGACGATTTTATTACCCAAGTTTCATTATTCAACCCGAGACTACTTGTATGCATATTTTTCTACGTCGAGGCCCATTAGTTGAAATGCATGGAAAATCCTTTCACACCCATGCGCTATCTTCGTACACCCTTGAAGGATGTAAATACGACCTATTGTTTCGTTAAAGGGATTGAAATGGATTTTCCTTGCATTGGCAGACAATAAGATGATTTATGCTAATAGCGGATTTGTTATGCAAAACAGAGGATTTGTTATGAAAAACTGCTGTGGCATACGGGCGGACGGACAGAATGTACCGATTTCAATAGGGTTTTGTATTTTAGTACAAAACCCTAAAAACACCAAATAAAGCAATACACCATTTCAAAATAACGTCCGCAACAATTCAATACAACACCTCGCACAATAAATAATTTTAAAAATTCTTTTACTTTCAATAATCACAAAAATAAATGTCTTAAAGTTCTCTTGTATTGTTATTTTTGACTTTTGTTTAAAAAAAAAACCCAAATCAAAGTAATACACCACTCCAACACAACGCCCGCGCCACTTCAATGGAACATGCAACAGTTCGCACAATGAGTAACCTCAAAATAATCTTCAAGAGATTCTAGCATTAAACCAATGATGCCAACATATTCACCAAACTATCCTAGATTGCCAAACATATTACTGATTATTTACCTCTGTAATAATTCGAGATTCTCATATGATTCTCCATCTATTTACTGTGTTTACTGTGGTAGAACCTTGAATTAGTTTAGTTGACTTGGAATATTTTTTTAATTTCTCACTTAACCAAGCTGCTGGGCCGCAGAGAATTTTGGCGAGAAATATTAAGGTCCACGAACGCCATGGTTTCTAAATATTCGTTTTCAGTTCAACAAATTTTCACAATCGCTACAAATCGTAGCGGTTCCGCAGCAAAACACTTTGGTTGCGCATCTGGTTAAAACTGTTTATTCATATTTTACATTCGTATTTATACATAAAATTTCTTAAATATATGAATTTATTAGTCATAAAATGTACTAGATTTTCAAAAAAGACCCAATTTGTAATTTATTGTTCATGTAACCGAAACACTTGACCATAGAACATGCCACACATGCATCCACATGAATCATCCCTGCACATAGTCATGCACTTGGTTTATCGACAGAAGAGAAGAGAAGGGCAAGTCTCTTCTCAAGATCGCGTCTAAATTCGACAATTTCAACAACCATGAAAATTTATAAAAAATATAACATACAATAATTTAAGCAATATAAAAAAACGGGTACTTACTCATCCTCCTTGACGAGCGCTCGTAGATGAGGTGGGCACAGCTGTAACTCTATTTAAACGCTAAATTAGATTTGAACACATTGGGAAAACTTAAAGTTTCGATAATGTTGTGCTCTAATGCATGAGCTTGCGCAATTTACATTCTAATATTTAGCCATTATGAAAGACAAATATAACACTTTATTGCCATTGCCAAATGATCAAAGCATCCAATCTGAGAGAACCTAGGCAAACTTCCTTCAGGTTTTCATCATCAGAGGCATTGACTATAGGTCTACATTCAACAGCGTCTTCATCATCGTCACCATCGGCCAATAGCTGCAGCCATCCCTTTTGGTCTCAAACAAAAAGAGTAAAATTGACTTGGCGCTCTCCTTTACTTCTAGCGATTTACTTCTTATTTCTGGAAATGAGCAATAAGTATAAATTTCATATAGAGTGTAAGAGTCTTCATCATCTTTTCTTTTAATTTATCGCGATCGCAGGCTCTACTCCGGCGAATATGAAATCTTCTATTTCACTTCCAATTAAACAGCGTCACAGAAAATCGATCGGAACAACAGACACACATGACCGCACGCTTGGAAAATGGAATTTCTGATCATTGTGGTTCTGTGTAAGAAGAGCATGTAATCTCGGAGGGATTCAGAATAGTTACACGCACATAAGATCTCCTAGCCACTCGAGTTATCGTATTTTATGCAATTTAGCCGGAAACTCAACCAAATCTTCACCATGAAAAGTTCCGACTCCGAAGACAACCGATGCTCTAACTGAAGATACTTCAGCTCCTTTTTCGCAATCCTTGTCGCCTTGGGATCGCGAGAAAATTAGCTGCCCTGTAGTAATCGAGCAGGCACACTAGCACACTGCTCGAAAACCTTCCTATCTCCTATGCAAAAATTGCAATGGCAGAAAGACAGTGCGTGATCGTAAAATTCTGGAAGTACATGTTAAAAAGGAAATACGAGATGGCCAAACGATTCAATTCTCTGGTGAAGGTGATCAAGAACCCGGTCTTCAGCCTGGTGATATTAGAGTGGTATTGGAGGAAAGAGAACATCCAGTTTTCATGCGTGCTGGCAATGATTTTCAGATATGCATGCAGCGAGGTTAACAGCTGTTTTTTGCGATCCTGTAGAGACTTCCTTATTAACAATCGGTCATCACGATCAGTAGTCACTCTTTTTCAGCGTGTTCTTGGTCTATTTTCAAGGGACCCGGTCTCTTTGAAGCGATTTATTGCATATTGCACTGCACAACGCGAACACTTCACTTCTCGGGATATTTTCACTTGCGAAATGCCTTGTTCATGCAAAATGTTAATTTTCAGGTGCTGTTCTGCACTAAGTTCAGTTTTTTTGGCATAGCTCACGGTTAAATTATTATTTTCGAAGAATATGGAAGAAATATTTGCGTATGACACTTTAAACCCCGACAATACACTAAAATTCGTCATAATGTAAAATACCTAATTCGAAAAGATTATGTTTTATTGCATATCTCCATGTCATAAATATTTGGTTTTGTTTTATTTCTACGTAAACATACCCCGGACCGAAGAGTAAAACCTAATGCCTAATACTTTTGCTCGCGGCTGTAATATTCTTGGCTCCGTAAATAGTTTTGTGGCATGTATATATATACAATACATAGAATTCACTTCAGTTGTAATATATTTATATATTGATTTATATTTTATAAATCTGGACTTTGAATTTAACTTGAGTTGTTCCTATTTTCTAAGAGTTGTTTCTCCATTTTGTTTCACGTTTTCTGTTGTTATGCCTAACCGTTCAAGGGTAGTTAATGGTAGTAAGTGTTGTTAGCGTAATCTTGAATGTATTAAGATTTGTTGGTAAGTTTGTACGAGTCGACAAAATATTTTTCATCCCCTTTCCTCAAAGAACAAATTACTTCTTTCGAATTGCGTCGTTAATTTTGTCTGAATATTAATTCATAATTGAACTAGATTGGGTAATTGATCCAAAAAAAGAAATGTTTATTTAAATTAGATCCACTTTAAAAGGTTTCGCTTTGGCTCAAATCCTAGTACGTAAGTAACTTGATATGAATTTAGAAACATACCTGCGGTACGAATAAACTGTGAAACCAGTCCTTGAAGAGGAATGAAGTCATCCAAGCTGATTTCAAACTTCTGTACTCCACGGGTTTTTTGCCTTTCCAATCACAAACATCTTATTCTTATTATTTAAACTTTGAGTTTGGCACATTATTAATTTTTGATACTACTATAATATAAATTTAACAATGCTGACACAAGTAAATCGTTGGTACATAAGAATAAATTATAGTAATCGAGCAGTCACCTCCGCAAACTGCTCGAAATCCACCATAATGCTGATGCAAAATTCAAGTGTAAATTCAAAAATAATAATCATTTAAATTTGTAATTGAAATTCGGACACGGCAACACCTCTATAATGGTAAGAAATGTTAAACAATACCACCGCTAAAGTGATGGATGCTGAACATAAGAAAAAAGGCGAAGGCCATGCTGAATGCCAACAAAAAAAACTCAGGCGTTTAATGCAGCTGACTTAAAAGTTCAATAACTTGAGGATCGTCTGCGTCTTCACATACCAAAACCTAGATCATATTTTGAACAAAAACAAGTTTGTTAAAATCAATTGCACACACATAAGAGTCGAATTCAAGAATTGCAGGGACAGTTGCAGGCAGCAAAAGGCTAACTACGAGTATTCAACAGCACTGCATAATTTAGAGCACATTAGCGAAGAAATTCATAAGAAGCGCCGTGACATGCATTTGGCCGGGACCTCGAGAATCAACTGTTGGCGCTGAATTATGTCCCGTGCCAGATTTTAATCTTGCATTAGATAAATGTGAATTTCCGTCACTCGTTAGCGCTGGTTCGTTCGCAGCCAGCTCGTCACAAGATGTTGAAAGTGATGCCACTTGCTTGGACGACCCAGCAATGAATTTGAACCAACCAATTTCCAAAGTGGATGAATTCGTTAGGACCAATGAGCCCAATTGTGATCAGTATGCCAGGTACACCCGACTAATTCCAAATGATTAAGCAGCTATTCAAAATTGAACTATCGTTGTGACATATCCCGTACGTTGGCTGGGCACAACGAGTGAGAGTTCTGCTGGGGCGGATGGGGTAGTCGGCTCGAAATCGTCAACCAGCGCGGACACCGTGAGAAATAGAGGGAAAGTTATCGGTAAAATAAAGAGTATGGCTTTAAAATATCAGTAATGCACAACGGAGTCGAAAAGATCGTTAAAGAAACAGGCGACGTCGGAAGCGCATGCGGTTACAAGATACGGGTGTAACACTGACTACGCGTGCGTGAAGTTCCTCTAATTCACATAAGAGTGGCGGGTTGGTCTTCAACAATATATTTTATTGCTGGTTGAGTGTTTTGTGTCACCGTTTAAGACCATACCGACTACGAGTGCGCGGAGTCCTTTGAATTCACAAAGAGTAGCGCAATTTTTGCAATTGTTGTTTTTTTGTTGCAAATATGTGAAAAAATTTATGCTGCAAACAAATTAGGGACTGCGGCGAGCCCTTGTGGAACGGCTTTTGCTCAGGTGAATTGTGAAGGTGGATGAATTTGTAGAAGTGATTGACTGGGGATCACTTGATTTATTGTCTTAAAGTGATTGACCAAAAGAGACCAGTTTCAAACAATAGTTTCTATATGAAGATAATCACTTTAAAGTTGCATTCGATTTATTTAAAATTATCTTCAGAGTAATCAATATTATTTGAAGTGTTTCCAAGAATTTCCTTCGGGGAAGAATTCAGAATATTAATTTCTTCTAGCGGTACACAGTTAGCAAAACCTTTGTCATGAAGTTGTACATAAGTCATTATTCGCTTATATGCAGCCTTAAACTGTAATGCGGTAGGATTATTATTATGTCCCAGTCGAGAGCGAATATGAGAAAAGAAAATCTCCAAGTGATCCTGACTTAGCTTGTATGTTGCAAGATACTTTAATAATTTCTTTTCTTTCCCGTGTATTTTATTAATAAATACGGCATTTTTAAGAGTCCCTACTAAACCTAAGAGACGAGTTCTCCTTTTGCCTCTAACAACAAGGACTTGTCTGAATGCTTCAATATATGAATGTAATGCTAAAATTCCCCTAATATTGAACAAGTTGATCAAATTTTTTATCATGAAAAGCCTGCTTGAAATTTGGAGCCTGTATACTTCGAGAATTTAAAATATCAAACACATTATTTATATATAAGATTAATCGAATAGTACCTTCTGAATTAAGGAAATCTGGCAATTTCAATGTGTCTCTACAATATTCAATGGCGTCTGCAACAGAAGAACTTAAAGCTTCTACCATAAGACTAATTTCAATTTTCTGTTTCTCGAAATATATTTGTACTGTTTTCAATTTATTTGCTGAGTGGAGCTCCTCAATTTCCTGGATTTTTTGAAGCTTTTCAATAAAAGTCCAATCGATAACGTTGCTATCTTTATCAAAAAATGACCCAGCTTCACCTAAAAAATTAATTACAAGCCTCATCATATGTGAGGGATCTAAAGATAGGCATATATCAGTACCATCGCAAAATACTTTGAGAAACGTTGCTCAAACTTACATCCTAGTTTGCAAGCCATGCTAACGTTAGAAGTCCCTCCAACGAAGTAACGTTAACAATGTTTATTCCTATGCGAAGGAGCTTGGCAACAAATGACTCAACACGAGATTTTTTTTAATCACCTCCTAATGAGGTAATGAAGAAGTACCCTAAAGGAATTTTCCACGTACCATTTATTGTTACCAGCAAAAAAATAATAGCTTGTGTAGCAAAAGTTTCCGGAAGTTTTTCGGATTCCCCAAGACTCACTTATCCGTGATAAGTATCACAACAAGCTCAACCTATCCTCTAATAGACATTTCATCTACACATAAATTGCAGACCACGTAATATTTTGCTTTCGCAAGAAGCTAGAGAGTCCTGAGGGACTCCGATGTGAGCCCTGGCCTGCCAATTTAGATATTGTCCTCGGATGAGGTAGGCATGTAGCGAAAGTTTCTCGGACGTAATTGTTTGCTCTTGGAGATAATAAATTCGAAGTTAATTCTGTTTAAATTCCAAAGAATAATTTCGAGGAACTGAGCAACGAGAATGTTTTCTTCTTACCCTCTAAAATAATTCGTCACTAATATTTGACTCTGTAAGCCTCTCTGAACCGTCAACCGAAATTAAATTTTTTGCAGAGAGCTCCTCAATAACATTAACTACATTACTTACCTTGCTTTTGAGCCGACGAATTTTTTGCTGCAACATCTTATCTTTGCGTTGCTGTTTCACGACTCTTTTGAGGATGGTAACATGACGCTTCAGCCATTCTCTTCGGTGTGTCGGGGGATCGCCAGTAGAAGGTGACGTATTTAAAACTCGGTATAAGGGAGTTGGTTTTTCTGCAAAGTAGATAACATTATATTATTTTGAAATATGTATGAAATTGACTACCTATTTCTTTGATTTTCTATCAGGACTCCCAAGATATTGCGATCCATCCCGAAAACTACAGGAGGGATTGTTTCTGTGTTTATATTTTAGAAATGATACTCACTTGGCTTAACGCTCAGTGTCAGCTGAAATTCCAAACTCTTCCGGTAAATCCAGGCGTTTACTCCCTGAAAAATCAAATAGTTCATTATCGTAGATGGAATTTTTCTTTTAAAAAAAGAAAAGCGTTTAATGAACAGAGTAGAATTAGCATGGTCTTCAAATGGAACTTCACATTCCAGAGGCAGTTCCATCCATTGAGGCTCGTTGTCATACATTCTTGAACGCAATCTTCTTCCTGAAAAATCGAGAATTCAAATTACATTCAAATTATGGAATGTGAGAGCTTACTGCACTTTGGTGATGCTCATCCCCAATTTGATATTAAAATGGCCCCGGTGCCAGCGGTTCCAAGACATAGAGTCCCTAAAAATCATTGTTGGAAAATTCCACTTACTTCGGTTGAAACAATGTATTGAAATTATCAATGAGAGCATCTTATTCACATGGTGCAATTCCAAGTTTATATTACTTTAAGGCATACGTATCCTAATTGTGAAAACACAGTGTAGTAATCGAGCAGGTAAGGTTGTGGCGGCCTTCGTTCGCCCCGAGAAAAAAGGATTTTTCACGTAGTTTTCTTTCCGTTCTCGGTGTAGAAGAAATTTCTAATATGTAAATACGATGTGTTGATTAAAACACGACCATTTCTTAGATAGATTTTTAATTTAATTATTAACTACATTTTTTTTTACTCGGCGTTTATAATATAAAACCGCCAAACTGTCTTCTTCTAAGATGGCGAATACTATCTCAGTGATGACGAACGCAGTACGAGGTGTGGTAAGCAAAAAACGTATCCGTTATCAAGAGAATGGTAACGATTTAGATTTAGCATATGTTACCGACAATTTAATTGCAATGGGATATCCAGCCGAAAGTATTGAAAGTATTTTTCGAAATTATGGACCCGAACCGCGCAAATACTTCAGATTTATGTGAAATCCCGGCACAGCTTGAAGAAATTCTTAGAAATGTGTACGAGATAAGTGCTAATGATAGAGAGTTCAATCCAGTATTAAATTCTACAATGAGTTCAAATGAATCGCGAGCATTCGAAGCATCATCGAGTTCAGCTTCGAATAATTTTGCCATGAATTTTTCTAACGATTCATCTTCTTTATATGTACCACCTAATGATAATAGTGCATCAGCATCGTCAGTCTACTTCACACCCATTGTGCTGGCTCACAATAGTAACTTTCAAGCCAATCCATCATTCATTTACAACCGACCAGAAAATTGCGAGAATTTTGCGGAGTTAATGTTAGACCAGAAAGCATATAATAATGCATCAGCGACAACAAATACTCAAGAAGATGACAATGATTCAACAAGTACAAACTTTCAATACTGAATTCGAGAAATATATCCATCAAGCAATTAGTACACAAACTGTAGAAAAGAAGAATAACGAAATAAATTATGTTGAATACATGAATAATATAGAGGAAGCTTGGCAACCGCAATTAGTTGAAGTTAATGCCCAACGAGAACAAATATTTCGGCAAATACCTACGAATATTATGCAAACTACACTGAAAGAAAATTCCCATGAAAAATTTATGGCTTTCCTCATGAAATTGAAAAATTAAATGGTGCCTATGGAGTAGAAATAATGTCTCGGAAAGACCTTGCTTAATCGGTACTCGTTTGCTTTTGTTTCGATTAAATACAGCTGAAAATTATCAGACGAATGCTCTGATATTTCGTTTTCTTTTCTGTACTTGAAATAATTTTACTTTCTAAAAATTAAGCAATGACAGGGAACATTCTTTCATGTTAATGTTCTCTTTTCATACATTTATAGGTCTTGTTTATTTGCAACGGGTTGTTTAAAACTTCGGTTACGATTAACCTGGTCAGTTCATCAAAAACAAAACCACATACAAAACAAACTAATGATTCTCCAGCGGAAAGCTAAATTTTTTATCCAAATAACGGAAAATTATTTCTCTACTGATAACCATCCAATTCTCGTATCGCTAGCTCCCACAAGTAAAAAGTTCATGAACATTGTAAAAGTCGCTTTTGAGATTCCAAATTCATATATATTGATACACATGCATACAAACATCGCTGCTTGGAGAGTGGAGGTTGAAAAGAGTTCCGAGATTAGCTGGGATGTGTGGTGTGTGTGCGGGGATCGTCGGATGGATTTGAAGCGGCGAGAAAGGGAAGTCTTGGGCCGCAGAACGTGTACAGCGAGAAAAATTGAAAAATTTGGTTGGAATTCGGAGTGATTGCATCGGTAGAGTGCGAAAAGTGGAAGAATATGATTCGGAGCAGAGACGGGAGAAAAAAATGACAAAACGAATACGGAGTGAAAAAACTAGAGGAAATTGAATGAATAACGCTCAGAAAAAGTGGCGGGAGAAATCCACGGCTACCGCGACGAGGATAAAAACGGAGACGGAGACAACAAGAAAACGCGAAAATAGTCGCGGAATTTGTTTACCAAATAAATAGAGAGAGACCGGAAAATCGCGAAGTGATTGGAGTGCAGTGAAGAATTACAGCACCTAAAGTCTAGCGGTATCGTGGGAATGTTCCGTACGGTGAGACAATGTCCCTAGGTCAAAATGCACGTTTACGGGATTTTGCGCGAAAAAGTGTAGACGAGTAACGAGTGGAACGGTAAAGAGCTCGGGAAGATTTAGAGGATTGGATCAGTTTCATTTTGCGACAATGGCAGTGAATTTAATAAATGTTCCTTGTTTCTTGAAAATATTGAATATCGAATAAGGTATCAAACATTTAAGTTGATCCAAAGTATAAAGTTTCAATTAGTTATGAATAACCGATCGCATATGTGAAGTGTTCAGTATCCGTTGATTTCAGTTTGCGCGCAATTCTTCAAGCAATTACACTTAATTCACTCACTTAGACGTACTTGTCGTCGATCGTGTTGATCAACCTGCAGTTTTATTTATAGTACATTTGATCCGTGTTTTCAAGAAAAATCATTCATACTGAGGAAAAGCGGTAAGATATATTGTCATTCATTAGTTTTGATTCTAACTGAAAATTCATATCGCGGACAACGTGTTATTCCTGGTTAATGTAAAGCGCAGCAAGTGGAGAATCGAAAAATTACAGAAGAAGAAAATAATCATTGACCGTATCGTGTTCGTTGGCAATATTAAGTCGACTATAGATGGCAAATCAAACGGTGTAGAGAGAATGTTTGTTATTGGTGTTTTTAGAACATTCATATTAGAAAGTTTAATAGTAGACAATGAAAGTTAGTGATCAAGTTTTCTAAGATAGAAAAAAAATTAAGCTACTTACAAATTAAATTTATAAGGTTTTATTTCTAAATGTTTGTGTTAAATTATGAGAACTCGCTAGTGAATTAAAAAAAAAATAATACGAGTTTACAGGCCCTTACCCGCCCCGAACACGAGCGCTGGGAGGAGGTTTGGGTAAGTACCCTTTCTTCTTCAAATTTTTTTCTGCATGTTTTTTTTTTTTTTTTCATTTTCGCTTTAGAAATTTGATAAAATATGCCTTTGAAATTATATATACAAATATTAAATATACGAGTATGTAATGATTCTAAAAAAAAAAAAAAAAAAAAAGATCCATATACGAACGTGAAGGTATAGTAGGTGTTAAAAGCAACCTTTAGACATGAGTTAAATTGATTGAGGATAATTAACCTATATTTTGTAAATTAACAAGTAAATTTCGAACAGAACAAAAGATTTTTTTTGCATAGAAGGAGAACAACCAGAAAAGAAAGGAATTAGTCGTGTGTGTAATTCGAATGAAAGAATTTACAACTAGAAGGCCTGAAATATAAAAATGAAAACTTAAAAAAAAAAAATAGTGCGTGGAGTCCCTCCGAGCGGAAGAAGTGAAACTTCGTAATGTGGAAATGAAAATAGGAAGGGAAGGAATTGATTTTTAGTTAACTCATATTGTTTCTTTAAGACAAACTTTGTTAACATTGCTTACAGTTCACAATTGATCACATCTTTAAATTATCATTTTCGAGTGGAGAAATATCCATATCTATAACATTTACAAAGCGATTATGATAATTAAAGTTAGATGCGAAATGTTTGAGTTCTATTTTTCAATATTTCTTGCAAAAACTGCATCAATGGTAGTTCCCCCTTTGGTTGTTGGATCATTCCTACCATTTATCATTTCCAATCCAAATTTGTCTTTAAGGAAGGTTAATAATGTTTCAGCTTCAGGTAACGAAAAATTTACATTATTAAAATCTCCTGCAAGGAACACAGGCTGCTCATAACAATCAATTTCTTCACCAGTAACGTCTGCCAGAGCTTGTGAACCTGCAGTGGATAGTGGCAATAAAGATTTTGCAACAAAAGAAAAACAAGTAAAATGAAATAATGAATATTATAAATTAAAATAGAACAACAAGTACGTATTTCAGCTAATTTCGCGACGCTCACACTGTTTACTTCACAGCATAGCAAGAATACCACACGCATGTGATGATCTACCGATTCACTCACTTTCTCTCTCCTACTTTCTACCTTTGTGTATCTTTCTCTCTCCTTCTTGCGTTGGAATATTGGACGCCACTCGTTGCTAACGCTAGCACTGGTCTGTAACACGTATACTACGCGCATGCGTTCGAGTGCGACGAATTCACTCTCGTTCTGTCTCTTTCTATTCTGCCTCCCCAGGAGCGTTGAACATTTAACGCAACAGTGCTTTCATACCCCCTCCATGGTAGCGTTAAACGTTTAACCCTCAATTACTCGCACCCACTTTTGTGAAACGGTTACTCGCGCGGGGTACTTTGTACCCCAGTGGTTTCTGACCACTTTGTATGCAAATTAATGAATATAATTAGACATTTTTTATTGAAAAAACTTTTTTAATAGTTACATATGCTTTCAAGAAATGTAAAACTATTAAAATGTACTTATAGTTATAATGCATAATGAAAAATCTGCGTAATGAAAATATAACATCAACTTATTTGGTATTTTTATTCGGATTCTTCAATAGAATTAAGTAGCTGAACACATCTTTCACATTCCTGAATTGTTTTTTTGATATGATTCTTGCATGTAAAGTTTTGGCAAGTTGAACACTTAATTGTTGTAGTTGTGTCCTTCGATCTTCCACATAATTTACACCGGCCTTTTTTGCGCAGAGTTATTGCTGCTTTTGAAAGATCACTGCCTTCACTCTTTTGCGGGTTTGAAAGCATATTTTCCATAATGCTCCGAATATTCATTGGCAGGGATTTAATCATTACTCGCTGTTGAATATGTGGTTTCATCATAGCGAGTGCAAGATTTTTTAAAAAAACTCGTCTATTGGTCGCTTGTTCACCATGTTTGCAGTATATAATAAAACTATTTATACCTGCTACATTCAACAGCGACATAAAGATAGTGTATGGCCATCTTTTTGTTCGCCTTGTAACGGTATATGTACCACACATTTGATCTACAGTATCAACGCCACACTTCGTCCGATTATACTCCATAATTATTTCCGGTTTTCCTGTTTCAGAGTCGATCTCATTATTGTTATGCATCGTTGAAAGGAGTAAGACTGATTTTTTCTTTGCCGGTACATATGATACTAAGGTGACCCATTCTTGAAAGCCAAATAGGGAGGAACCTACTTCTCTTGATACTGAGGGCAGAAATTCTTGTGGTATTTGTCTTTTATTTTTTTTCATTGTACCAATCAATGTAATGCCATTTTCTTGAAGTTTTTTAGCCAATGGGTAGCTCGTGTACCAGTTGTCGCACGTCAAGTTCCTATTTGTTCCTTTTATATTGTCAGTCAATCTAAGAACAATATCAGTAGGAGTGTTGCTCACTTGATATGGACCCTCTGGCTGACGACCACAATACACTTCAAGCTTATGGGTGTAATATGTTTTGGAATCAACAAGCGCAAAAACTTTTATACCGTACTTTGCTGGCTTGCTAGGTATGTACTGTATAAAAGAACACCTTCCACGAAAAGCCTCCAGTTTCTCGTCGATAGTAACAAATTCTCCAAGAGTATATGCATTTTCGCAATTTACAACAAACTCATCCAGAAATGATCTTATTGCAGCAAGCTTGTCCGTTTTTTTCCTTTCATTTCTAGTTCCTATGTTATCGAACCGTATTGCACAGTGCAAAAAATAAAATCGGTTCATGGACATTACTCCTCTACAAATCTCTATTCCAGTGCCATCACTTTCAAATATTTCAGAAAGATTTGTTTTGCTCAGCTTTTTGCTACCAATCAGGTATAACAAGCCAAAGAAAGCATAAATTTCCTCTTTTGTTGTTTCTTTGACATCTCTTTCCCTGCCATATTTGCCGGAATCTTTTACTGATCTAATGTAAATATTAGTACACTGAACAATCTCTTCAATCATGCTTTCACTTATAATTTTTCTAAAAGCAGAAATTTCATCAGTAGGTATTTCTCTACGATTAGGAAATCTTTTCATCAAAATATTTTTTTTTTGTGTTTTTGCGTATTTACTATGTATCGGAGTTTTCTTCCATTTGAACGATTCCTCCAATACTTTTACGCCTCTTACTTTTTTGTAAATGTTTTTTATGAAATGATTTTCATCGCTTTCATCTTCATCAGATGAACTATAATCAGGCATATATTCTTGTTCGCTGTTGCTATCATGATTTTTATCATCGCTTCCAATAACTTCTTCTTCAGACTCCGAAGCACTTTCTAACCCTTCCCGCACATTGGTATCCACATCTTCATCACTAAGCGATTCCAAAGCTGCTCTTATTTCATCTTCAGTTCGCAGAAATCGATTCCTAGGTAACGTAAACAATAATATAGAATTAGCTATATATACGCAGAACATTTACACGATTACACGACAAAAAGAAGACATCTAAAGCGAAATCCTTACATTGTTCTTCGCGTAACACACAAATCAAAATTATGAAAATTTGCTCACTATATAATTTCACCAACTTCTCACTTGCACTTGTGAATATCGACTGAAATTGAAAGTACATAAGAAAACATGCCAAAAAAAGGAGCCAGAGTCCCACTGTACCAATCACTGCAACAAAATATCCCCATGGGGTACTTTATACCCCGCGCGAGTAATCACGTTATGTATATAAAATTGGCATTGTTCACTATAACTAGACGAAATTCTCATTTTAACTTATGAGCGATGTCTGAAATTGATGGGATCATAAAGTAAACATATCAAAAAAAGGTTAGAAGAGAGCTCAAGTCCCAGACAGATAGTGTTGCCGAATGCTGCAACAAATTATCCCGGTGGGGTACTTTATACCCCAGTGCGAGTAATTAAGGGTTAACGCAGCATTGTTGGAAGTCGCATTAGAAGTTTCACTTCAAAAAAATTCAAAGTTCACTAAAAAGAATGAAATTGATTTTATAAAAGCGATGCCACCAGTTTTTTCTTGTTTCTTTAGTGATGGTGAAAATGCTTATGCCATGGTCTTGAAACGAGTAAATTAATTTGGCATCGCTTCCATAAAATTCATTTCATCCTTTTCAAATGCATTTTGAAGTCAGTTTTTTTTCAAATCTTATGGACTCTGCACATTGAAACAGTTTATTCAATAAAATTAATTGTCTATTAAACAAGTTTCTAAACTTTTTCATATGAATCCCTGTACTGTAGGGATTTGGTGGCATAATTTTCATGCTTTAAAAAGCACGGAATACATTTTATGGATACCATATACCATCATATCAGTGATGGTATATGGTGATTTGGTACCGTTTCCATAAAATTCTTTTCATCATTTGTTGGGCATTTTGAAGTCAGTTTCTTTTTAATTGTATGGACTTTGTAGATTTTAATAGTTTATTAATTTAATCAAACATATATACATATATACAATATATATATATATATATATATATATATATATATATATATATATATATATATATATATATATATATATATATATATATGCGTTGATCATTGAACTGTTGAACGTCATACTTCTGTGCTCCCTCATAATTTAATAATAATTCAATCTTTCTACCTCTTTAAATTGAATTAAACTTTTTAAACCTAATTCTCGGCAGTGCCTTGCCTTTCGTACAATCTGCGCGCTCGAATTTTGCTTTGCATAGTGAGTTTTTAAGTGCTAAAACATTTGAGCATTTTTCATCTTCTCTGTTTCCTTTGTTGTGAAATGGTTAGTGTTTATTTGCAATTAAATTGATCAGGAATTGATAAATTTGTTTTAGTGTCATTTAATTGTGCGCCTTAAGATAGGCAAATCAAACAAAACTAGCCATTTTTTCTATTTGATGACAATTTTATTGATCAACCCGAAGGAAGGCAACCTAAAACTACAATTTCGAGATGTAGTTTAACCCTGCGAGGTGTTAAGATTGCAACATTGGAACTTTCCCAAATTTTGGAAAATAATAATAAAAATATTAAATAATTAATTTAAAATTTAATAGTCAATTGAATTAAATCATTAAAAACTAAATAAAGGCAAAAATAATTATAAGTAAATAAAACCAGAAATTTCCAGCATGTCGTGCAGTGCAGTAAAATATATTGATCCAATTAATAAAACCTACCTCCTACCATTTGGCCTGTGTTAACCTTAAAGGTTCTTCAGCCGACCTGATCAATAAGGCTGGTAACGAAGTGCACTAGTGCTGTGATTCTTGTCAAATCGCCAGTGGAAGAGCTTAAACAGCTTCAAACTAAGTGCTCAAGTGCATGTCTGGAATTTGAGACCCTGTTGTGATTTACATACATAGGACGCGTCACCCAAAACTCTGGCTTCAGTGAATATCACTGATGTAAATAACCACACGCAATTACTTACGTCGACAGCTCAGCAGGAATGCATTAGTGGTTCAATTACGCCTGTACAAAGGCCTTGCATCCTAACTCGTAGTAAATCGCTGGCAAAGTTATCGGCTCTCAAAACCCCGAATCTTGCTGCTGGTTCTAAGACTACTCCATCGTGTTCTAGTTCTCTTGTGGCTTCAGCAGCATCTCAGCACATGGTTGGTAATGAATTACCTGTGACATGAGATTGCTTTCCGGGATCCTCATCAAACAATCGGGGGGCGATCCCTAAAACCAAAAATAATCCTTCGCCTAGTCTTCCACTCTCAGCAGGTGTTGACACATCGGCTGTGGCTACTCTGATTTCGGATGACGAAGTCCCAACACTTGACATCGTATTCCCTCCAACGGAGATCTTTATTTCGCGCCTAAGCTACCATACAACTGCGGACTACCAAAAAAACTACGTATGCAAAAACTTTGGGCCCGCTATTAAACTTATTAGTGGCTACAAATTAACTAAGGATAATCTGGAGGACAGAGTGGTGGCTTCTTTCAAGCTGATAGTGCCCTCAAATTGTGATACTATTTTGAATCCTGAAGCTTGGCCACCCGGAGTACTTATTAAACCATTGAGCTCATGAACAAGGAAGTCCTTTCGTGCACCGGGAAGAACGCAACCTACAAACTAGTTTAAGATTTCATGACTGTAGCTTAACTTCTAATATTTCAGTAAATTACCAAAATGTAAGAGGGTTAAGGACCAAGCTTGATAAGCTTTTTTTATCGATACAACTCAGCGAAGATGTATTTATATATCTTACGGAAACCTGGTTAAAAAGTAGCATCTTAAACTCGGAAATTTCCCTTGATTGTGATATTTACTGTTGTGATCGGGACTTGGCCTCTGCAAATAAAGTGAATGGGGGTGGTGTTCTTGTAGCTGTTAGTAATACAGTACGTAGCTCTCTTTGTTCTGATTTTTGCTTTTCCGTGTTGTGGATTGCATGATTGTCAAGACCTTCATCCTAAACTTTATTAGTTTCCTCTGTCTACATGCCTAGTTACTCTCCTTTGTACATGAGACATTCTTTGACGAGTTTTCTTCTTTTGTCTTATTGCATCATCCGCAATTTTTGATTCTAGTATGCGGTGATTTTTATTTGGGAGCAGTGCAATGGACGAAGAACCTTCCTTTCTCTGTTTCATCAACCGATGCATCTTCTTTATCTCTCTCCTCGTTTCTATCACTCTTTTCACTACCGTAATTCAATAATATTCCTAATGCTAATAGTCGGGTACTTGACCTTGTTCTTTCTAACTTTCCCCTTAACTGTCTATCTGTTTCCATTGCATTAAATCCTCTAGTGGGTATTGATAGTCATCATCCGCCATTATCGCTCAATCTCTCCATTGCACCTTTGTAAGTTGTACTTTTGCTTCTTCTCCAAAATTCAACTTCTTCAAAGCAACCTACGAAGCTCTAGCCTCCGAGCTGAGCTTGGTTGACTGGCAGGAGTTTTTTTGTAACTTGGAGTGTGAGGAAGCTCTGAGTATGTTTTATAATTACCTCTATGAGTTGATTAAACCGTTCACACCTTAACAAGCTCTTCGCAAAGTAAAGCAGAAATCATGGCTAACCAAAGAAGTACTTTGTGCCTTGAATTCTAAAAGTAAAGCACACCGCCGTTTCAAGCGTTGTGGTACTGAAGAATCCAGAGCCCGCTTTTGTGATCTGCGTCTTGTAGCAAAAAAACTAAAGACTGCACTGAAAAACTACTTCAGTAGCTTGGAGATTTCCCTCATGGCAAATAATGCGAAACCATTGTGGTCATACATTAGATCCTTCAAGTCCTCCTCTTCTGTCCCTCCTTCAGTCCGCTGGAATAATATAGTTAGCTCTTCTCCACAGGATATTTTCAACTTGTTCGCTCAGTTCTTCTCGTCAACTTTTATTCCTTCTTCTCATGTCTCCGATCCCGCTAATACACCCGTACTTCACTCCATTGACATTTCTTCACTTTTCACTGACCATATCGAAGTTGAATCCCTCATTAATTCAATTTATCCGAAAATATCACCTGGTCCTGATGGCTTACCGAATATTTTTGTCGCCATTAGCGTCTTCACTTTGCATCCCTCTGGCATTTCTCCAACCTCAGTCTAAAGACTGGTATTTTCCCTACTTATTGGAAAACAGCAAATGTTGTTCCTATTCTTAAAAGCGGTGATCCTTCTTCTGTGTCCAATTGCCGTCCTATTTCCTTAACTTCCTGTTTCCCGAAATTACTCGAGCGTCTGGTAAATAACCGGCTTTCAGTTTTATTGACGCCTATCTTATGGAAGGAACAACATGGGTTTCTCAAAGGTCGCTCGACGACCTCAAATTGATTTGAATTCACCGATTACACAGCTAAGGCCCTAGACAATCGATTGCAGGTTGATGTCATCTTCACTGACTTCTGGAAGGCCTTTGACACAACTTCTCTGTTACAAACTGAACGCTTTTGGGGTTGCTGGCCCTCTCTTATCATGGATGGACTCCTACCTATCTTCTCGTATATGTTGTGTTAGTTGCTGTGAAATCACCTCTGTTCCATTCTATCCGTCCTCTGGTGTTCCTCAAGGCTCCATTTTAGGTCCCCTCCAATTTCTATTGTTTATAAATGATCTTCCTTCGGCTATCGCCTCCAATCGCCTACTGTATGCCGATGATTTTAAACTCTTTCGAGCTATCAGGTC
This sequence comes from Odontomyia ornata, assembly GCA_963969285.1. NCBI lineage: Eukaryota > Metazoa > Arthropoda > Insecta > Diptera > Stratiomyidae > Odontomyia > Odontomyia ornata. Next base: position 354,346,462 of record OZ017738.1, on the reverse strand, counting down.
CGTACAAGATTGTCAATATCTTCAGATAGACCTGATTGCACTAAGTAACTGGTGTTCATCTAACTACCTCTGCTTAATGTTGCCAAATGCTATAAAATGACTTTTAATCGAAATCGTTCTCGGCTAACTTTCACCTATATGTTGAATGAAGTCCCACTCGCTGCTGTGAACTCTGCTAAGGATCCTGGCGTTACTTTTGATCCTAAGCTTAATTTTGATTCACACATTCTAATCGTGATTACCAGGGCCTCGAAAATATTGGCAATTATTTTCAAGCATGCTCATAAATTTAACAATATATCTACCCCCGTCCGCTTGTTTATCTGTCTTTTCTGTCCTATCCTCGAATATTGCTCTGTAGTTTTGTCTCCCCGACACTCCTACCTCATTTACTCGTTAGAGAATGTCCAGCGTAAATTTACTCGTGTCTTGTTTTACAAATTCATAGTTCCATATCTACCCTATGACTGTGGTTTATCCTTCTTACGTTTGCCTAGCCTGTCGTCTCGTCGCATGCATCTAGTTCAGTGTTTTCTAAATCAACTCTGCCACAATCAAATTTCAAATATTGTAGGGATTGATAGCACGATTTTCATAAATGATGCAGGTCATGGTATAATGTAGCCAAAAGAATGGATTTTGAAAGAAATCAAATTATAAAAATTGCAGTTACAAAGTGTGAAATATAAAAATTGTGAAAAATACAAAAACAAACCGACTCCAAAGTGCGTTAAAACGGATGAAATAAATTTTCAGGAAGTGGTGCTATATCAGTGATAGAATTTAGTCATTTAATACCGGTTCCATAAAAGTCATTTTAATTCATTGTAAGGCACTTTGAACTCGGTTTTCTTCTAATCGCATGGAGTCTGCAGATTATATCAGTTTATTTAATAAAATTTTCTATTAATTTTCTATATTGTAGGGATTTGATGGCTACTTTTCATTGGTGATGGAAAAGCTCATGCACTCAGAAAATCAAATATTTTAATGTGGCCAAAAGAATGAGATTTAAAGAAATCAAATTTTACTATAAAGTCTGAATCATAAAAATGAAAAATAAGAACAAACCAAAAAAAATAATAATAACGACTCCAAAGCACTTTAAGAAGGATGAAAAAAATTTTATGGAAGCTGTGTGTATATGGTAGTTTATTGCCGATTCCGTAAAGTTCATTTCATCATTTTTAATGCATTTTGAAGTCGGTTATCTTTATTTTTTGTAAAAAACCAATTCAGATTTCAACACGAACTTTGTTTAATGGCTGGATATTTCAGTTGGCTCGATGTTATCCATCGGCAATTCATTGAATCTCTGAAAATGAAATAATACTTATGCTGACGCAATTCTAATTTTAAAACAAGTGTTTTGCTTTGAACACGGCAGGAACAGCATTTGGTGAAAGTTTTGGTTTTGCCTCAGACCAATCAATATCCTCAAAGTCAAAGTCAAAAGCGCTTTATTCAAAACTAATCGTTATAAATTTTAAAATAATATAGAGCAAATTCCAAACAATAACAATTCAAAAACTTAATAGCTCAAATGGCTCTCTAAATTTATATGTTATCAGTTAAACACATTTGATAAAAAGAAAACCATAGCAGATTCAAATTAATTAAGATTATTACATATTTTATGATTTGATTGGAAAAAGGAGAAAAAACGAACCAACACTATTCCAAAATTATTAATAATTTTCGCACAACAGTGAACTTTAATCCTACACTTAATATGTTATAACCTAATTCTAATAAAATTCAATCAAAAACTTTATCTTGAATTAAAAAATACTGCCACAATATTCCTAACCTAAGCGTTTAACCTTATGTCTAAACCTAATGAAATAAACATTACATATACCTTATTTTTAACACAAATAATAACACTAGATGTAGCAATAATGAGCTGAAATTCAAAAACTAAGTAACGAAAAACACAAAAACTGAAAATAAACACGAGTAATTTAGACATTGCCATTCAGTCACCGAAACCTAGATTGCTCCGTCTCAGCCCAATCAATATCCTCTGTCCTAAAGTGTTGTTCACTAACCTTTTCACTGTTGGGGTAACTGATCGTCCGGTGTGTTTTTTTTTTATATTCTCCAAAGACGACCTAAAAATTACAAAGATTTTCAAAGGGAACCGGCATTTTTTCGATCACTACA